>APFE030478558.1:147938-186239 GCA_000404065.3 Pinus taeda
GTTGATGTATGGACTACATGTATGACTCACTTAGTGATGGACTATCTAGTATGTAACTTATCAAAATTATTTTGGTTCATATATATAGCTCAAGTGGGTATGCTTTATTTAAATGAATGACTTAGCGAGAATTCCTAGATTGACACATGGATACTAGACTTAGTAATGTGATGATTATATGTCTTGTTGTTATATAAATGCATGAATAAGAACTAAACCCACAGGGGAAAAGAACTATGTGATAGCCATGAGACATCTCATGAGGAAGGTATAATGTACATTATTTTACTTCATTTGGTATCCACTTGATATACACTCTTATGACACGAGAAAATGCAAAGACAGGTGGCAAGACGACCTAACTAGATTATTCGATGACAAGTCCAACCAGCTCTGTTGTGTGGTCCGTGTTGTGAAGGAGGGGTGGAGGTGTTTCCCACCGTGTATCCTCCGAAACCTAGAATCGTGGGGAGGACAGCTGAACGCTCCCCCTAGACGTGTGATGATGATTGCCAGTTGCCTGCTGGGGGAAGTTAGGTTGACGTATTCGACACTCCCACAATGATGGTTTTATCAGTGGTTAGTATGGTCGTTTCCACTGATAAAGCAGCAGAGGACGAATAGGGTGGGAACGGAAGTAGGCCAGGGTGGATAGGAGGATATAGATCAGTTGGAGACTCTTGATGGAAAGAAATGTCATTGTCGGAGTTATCCGATTTCATTGCTATAACTCTCTCCAGTTGCTATGCTTTCAAACTCCTTGCATGTTTTCATTCTAACTTCGGACGAAGTTTTCTGAAGGAGGGGTGTATGTAATGCCCCACTTAAATCTTATCCTACAAATTTTGTTAATGTTTACATTATCTAAAAATATTGAGAAATATAGGTCTAATATAAAATTCATGATTTCCATTATTTAAATTCTCCACTTACCTTCTCAAATTGAATATTGGGTAGAAATTGGTCTCCTTCCATTATTTCAAAATGTATGTATTCATTTCACATTACCCAATGTATCCTCACATTTATTAAGGAGAAGACATGGTCCTCTCCATGTAATTACATTTCACATTTCCCCATGTACCCTCACATTTACTTGGGAGAAGACATAGTCCTCTCCAACCCATTATCAATATATATATTCATTTCACATTACCAAATGTACCCTCACATTTATTAAGGAGAAGGCATGGTCCTCTCCATGTAATTAAATTTCACATTCCCCCATGTACCCTCACCTTTTCTTGGGAGAAGACATAGTCCTCTCCAACTCATTATATATATATATATATATATATATATATTCATTTCACACTACCCAATGTACCCTCACATTTATTAAGGAGTGGACATGGTCCTCTCCATGTAATTACATCTCACATTTCCAAATGTACTTGGGAGAAGAGAAGTCAACCATAGGGATGGGTGAGGAGTGAATGACATTAATGAGAGGTGGTTGAGATGGAGAAGGGAAGGAGGGTATAAAAAGGGAAGGGATAAGAGAGAAGGGGAGAGTTTTTTTTGGGAGGTTTTGCTCATGATTGTGGGGGGGTTGGTTGTGATTGTTTGGACTTGTTATGATTTTGGGGAGACCTTGGAAACCTATGGAGGTTTCTTGGGTTTGAGAGGAGGAGAGTATTGTTATATGGTTTGCACATTCTCTTTTAGGACACACTATATCTGGTTGGACTTGGGCATGGAGGGCTAGGGAACCTGTGGAGGTTTCCTGGGCTAGGAATTTGTTTCCTAGTTGGCTGGGTGGTAAATCCGGTTGGGTCGGTGAGAAGGAGCTGTCAGCTGGAGCTATCCGACAAAGGTATCATCATCAACCGCCGGAGCAGGTATTTCTCCATGAACTACTCTTATCAAGTTGATATCAATGGAATGCTCATCTTAATTTATGTTGTTTATGATAAAATGATTAGATGTTAAATGTTTAAAATTTTGCGAGAAGGTCAGGAAGCTTCTTTTATTACTTGCAAATCAACAGTATAATAGATCTGTTAGTGTATAATAGAATAAGGCTCTAATAATAGCAATCGGGTTCTTACAGAAGCCTCAATTCTACAAATACTTATTTTATGTAAGTCTCAATTATTCGGAGCGTTATGACTGCATTAAAAGTGATTTATATTTTATGGTTTATATTTCTAACCTATAAGATATTAAATTTACTATTATATGTGATTTATATTTTACGGTTTATATTTTTGACTTATAAGATATTAAATTTACTATTATTTAACATATTTTTGATAATTTTTTATAAGGTTGATTTGATGTTGTACTGAATTTTCATAAATATGAGGATGTGATGTGTGTATTATTATTGATACTTAGTCGCATATAATTTTATGTTGATTTTTTATTTTTAAAATAAATTTGATTTTCTATTTATATCTTTATAAAATTAGTCTTTTCATTTATATGAGTCAATGAAAAAATAGAAATTTAAATTTAAAAAATTTCAAAATTTATTTTTAATTTGCAAAATATTCGGTTTAATATTTGTTTTTTTCCAAACTTTAACAAACATTATAAAATTTTCAATTTTCAAAAACTAATTAAAAATCAAACATTTTTAACCTTGCCATGGCCAGTATAAAAATAAAAGATGGTCCAAAAAATAATGTTTGGTATGATAATAACAAAAACTAATAAATATGGGGAGACGAGTGGTCATTTTCATCCAATGAAAATTTTCAATAGTCATATAAAGTAATCTTATTTCAATTTAAGTAAAAAAACTTATATTTTCACTTTTGATGGTGAGTGAATACATAGTTTTTATACTTTTAAAAAATGTTTTAATTTACTGAAATAAACTATTTGAATACTTGTTTTAGGGCGCAGTTCAATTGGTAATCAAAGTCATGTGATTCATGTGAAAACTAGGAGTTTCAAGGTTCAAATTGCCCCGTTGTGCTCTACTTGTTTGGAAGCCATGTTGAATTGTTGGGCAATTAGTTATTGGTTTGTGGTCAAAACATTTTAATTAAAACTATCCATGAGATGTGTTAAAGATATTTCACTCTCACTCTTTAGAGTAAATAAAATATTTCAATGTTCATGTAAAGTAATTTCATTTTATATAAACTTAAAAAAAAAAGATTAAAACTATGAAAATACATAATTCTTATAATTTTTTAAAATGTCTCAATGTAAAATCTATATACATGTTAGCTAAATTATTTCACTATAAATTATGTATATATGGGAACAAAAAGTTAAAACAAATGTTTATAATAATAAAATGTTTTAATGCCCAAAAGGAAGAAGTAATTATGTGAGGAAGATGCATAGCTCTTATACTTCTCTAAAATGTCTTAATGTAAAATCTATATACATGGTAACTAATTTATTTTGACATAAGTTTTCTTATTCATAGGAATGAAATGTTAAAAGAAAATGCTAATAATAGTAAAATGTTTTAATGCCCAAACAGAAGAAATAGTTGAAAGTAAAAAATTTCAATTATTTTGTGATAAGAGTAATAAGACAAAGACGTGTCACTCAATCAATTCTTAATATAAAATTAATGTCATCTTTAAAAATATTAATAACAATAATAATAAAATTGAATGTGAGTTATAGATAAAATATTTCAATATTAAGAATTAAGTTATATATATAACAAAAAAATAATTGATGTGGACAAGGTCCATACATAAACTATTTGGATGACAATATTAAGTAAAATGTTCCAATCTCAACTAGATATACAGTAGCAATTGCACCACATGTTGCAATGGGAATAAGAAATATTAAGATAGAAAATGGAAGTAAAATCTGTGTGCAATTTAATTTATTTATGGAATTTTCTGTGAAAAAAAAATTTAAATTTAAATTTTGCAGAATTAAGTTACATCATGGATTCTAATTCCGAGATGGGTTCATTACTAAAATTATCATTTGTAGAATTAATCACTATTTTATTGAATGTTTCATCGTTTTGAAATACATGATTTATTTCAAATTTGAACTGATAGTGTCAATATTGATTTTGGCAAGTTTTATTGATTGAATAATATTAAAATAAAATTATAAGTGTTAGTAAGCATCAAATAAAAAATAGTTCCATGTTTACAAGTCAACATCACCTACACAAGTATGTACAATAATAGCAACACCATCTAAGTTTTAATGATTGAATAATATTAAAATAAAATTACAAGTGTTAGTAAGCATCAAGTAAAAAACAGTTCCATGTTTACAAGTCAACAACACCTACACAAGTATGTACAATAATAGCAACACCATCTAATTCTAACAATAAGTATGTACAATAATAGCAACACCATCTAATTCTAACGATAAGGTGCTCTTTGTTGTACAAGTGAACTTCAACACAATATCAGATACAACCTAAGCTAATTTCCATGTTAGCTAAGCCAAATTCCTCTTCCACATTTTTCTTTCTTTCTACCTAACAATTGGAAGACATAAATATCTAAAACCATATAAGAAGCTTCTTCATTGAACATGACCAATCCTACCCATTCTAAGAACAATAATCGGCGATAATTCATGCATGTTCTTATTGATTATCTTGTGATAATTCACATTCATTCGCTTCATATAGGAATCATAATGAGAACCATAAACATAAAACAGGCTATGTGGGACTATAAATGGAAACTTATAAATGCAATTAATAACCTTTTTAAGTTCTCTCTTCATGACGTTTCCATGTTAACAAGTTCTTCACTACTTGAAAAAATCCACAAGTCTATTGAGTTGATACCAAAAATGGCTTAGGTTGTGGCCTTAAGGAACCAAATCTTTATGGAGCATATATCAGGAGCCTCGTTAAACAATTAGCCTCATTTAGAAAGCATGTAAATCATGGGTGCTTGTACCCCACATCCAAAACTCTAGGAAAAGAGGCTCCTAAGATTCACACATGTGCTAAAGCTCCAACACAGATTGATAAAGGAAATGGAAATATGATGAAGTTGTCATCCAACCTAGATGAAAAAGCTAGAAACTACTAGAAATTGTTTGTTGATAACTTATAACTTTTACTCTACCTAAAAGACGAGGAGAAAATGATGATAATCATTAAAACAAGAAGAACTAAAATTTAACTAGGTGACTATCCCTACATGCAGAAAGACTATAAAAAATCTTAACAATCAACCCCTACCTCCAGATTAACTCTCTTCATGTAGATTTTCAGTATTTATAACAAAAGGTGGTTGTATTTCTTAGGGTGAGGCAAAGTCTCATGTAAAACTCTAGATGGTTCCAGATTCCTCCTAGAAGTTGAATTATCCTTTGACTAAGTTGTTTTTGAGTCAGTGATATGCTTTCTCAACTTATGTAAACAACATCATGCTTTTCCATCTAGCGCTTGGGAATTTTGTTGGCTTTTATTCAAATCCTGGAAATGGTTGCTCAACCTTCCCATCTTTTGCCTGCTTCCATTGCCTTTTGAGTCTGCTAATCTTCGGATTTATCTATGCATTGTCCCTAACTCATTGATGAGTTGATTGCATGTTTGCATGAAAGATCTCCCTTGAGGAATCATCCATATTTCATTTTTGATCTTCTTGGTTCACTAGGAGCGGATTCTAACTCTACACATGTCAGACTTCATGAGGGACTTCTATTGAATACTTTTCTACTTGTTTTCTCTTTCGAAGGCATACTGAGTTTCTCTTGTGTTAACTCTTATGCACTCTCCTCGTGATTGGACTTATGTACTCCTCATCATAGATTGGCTAATCATTCAAGTTTATGTGACTCATGGTTAGAGTCTTCAAGATGCAAACTTTCTATGGAAGCAACCCCTGATGAGAAGTAAAAAATAAGTCTTCCAAAATGCATCCCTAGTCTTTTGTTTCACTTAATGTCAAGTCCAACATGACCACCTGTAGGAGTTGAGCATAAGTCCAACTGTGAACAAGTCATAGTTTGCCAAATACTTCTACTAAATAATTTTCTATTTATTTTATCTTCTGAAGGTAGACTATATTTCTGTTGCATAACTCTTATGCGCATTCCTCTTCATAGAGGTACTAGCCATTCAAGTTTATGCCTCAAGTCATTGTTGGAGTCTTCAGGATGCATACTTCCTATGAAATTTGACTCCAATGAAGAATTGGATTCAATTTTGATGAAGGCAAACTTTGATGAGGAGTTGGGCTCAATTCTGATGAATGCAAACATTGGGCTTCTAAATAAAGGTAGACTCTTATAACTTGGGTATTTATTTTCTCTTTTAACG
This sequence comes from Pinus taeda, assembly GCA_000404065.3. Lineage (NCBI taxonomy): Eukaryota > Viridiplantae > Streptophyta > Pinopsida > Pinales > Pinaceae > Pinus > Pinus taeda. The sequence goes on from APFE030478558.1 coordinate 154,168, forward strand.
GCACATTGAATTTCTCCTTTGGTGTGAAAATATTGGACAACAAGTCAATTCCAACTTTCATTAATTGAATAAAAGCTTGCAAGAGAAGAACATGAAAATGGATACAAACAACAATAAATCAAACCCTTTACAATCCTACGGAGAAGTATAAATAATCTAGCTAAAGGAATACAAACACTTTTTCTTTCATATTTTCATATCCTCTAAATTAGGTGGTGTACAAAATGTTGGGAAGAGGAATAAAAAGGCAAGGAGGATCAACAACTATGACTACTAATCTTGTGCACATTAGTGGTTGAAGTCTATTCTGCCTACATTGTTTTGTTGTATTGCTATGAAAAGTATTAGTGCATCAAGCTAACATGAAAAATATTTGTGTAACCAAAATATATGTTTGTGATACTCAGTCACAATATTAAAACTATGCAACAAGTAATATTAACACACTTATGAAAAATTAACAATTAACACTCTAATCCTTCTCAAAAGTTGACACTAGGTCACAATACTAAAACTATGCAACAAGTAATATTAACAAGTATGTGACACCCCCAATCTTCATATATTATGCATATAAATAGATTAGTTAAAAATGTATGGACAAGATGTGTAATGCTTCCCATCAAAATATTAAAAAAATAACATTTAAACACAGTGAAACATGTAAATACAATAATTTTTTTTTTTTGGGTTATACATAGAACATCCTCAATTTCGAGGGCATTCCAATGGATTCGTGATGGTATTAATTGTTTCATGTATGAGCTTTTAATTCAAGTTTTTGGCATTTATTCAAGTCCGCTTTGGAGTTGCGTTTATGTTGGCGGCCTTTCCCGGTTATCAAATTCTAGGAGTATTTGTCCGTTCACTATGTCTTTGTCGTTATTGCTCTATCCACTTGGCGCCTAGAGCATGTACCCTGTCGGCGTATCCTGTAGCCATCACTCTAGATTTTTCTTATGCTTACATTATATCGACACTGGTTTCAACCTCCAACTGGCTCTGTTGATGTGTAAATTAATTCGCCTTGGTACTTCCTTTGCTTTGTCATACGTGGCATGAGCAACCCACTATTGCAGCTCCACTCCTGGATTTCTTCTTCACTTCAACGGTAGAGATTGGGGCTCCTACATCAACGATCAATATTGTTCCAGGTATGGGAAATACCACTTGAGGGTTTCTATGCAACATTCGAACCCTCTCGAGCTTATTCTGAGGATGGTTTCTGGCTCCTATAGGTCTCTGGTGATTTTCTCCTCCACAGCTCTCAGTTTCCCAAACAGGTCAGTTTTTTGGTGGGTTCGATGGTCCTGCCTACCGATAGCGGCCATGGTAAGCTTGCGCACCATTTTCTCTTGGGTATTTACTCTATTGGTTACAAATGCCATTGATATTCTTGTTCTTACTTGATTTTGGGTGACTCTATTGTCACAGGTGCTATGCCATGGCCTCGTGACCAGCAAACAGGTGGGCAACCTGTCCAAACTCCATCGTCGAAGTCGCCTTCTGGGTAAGAGGAACCTTCCACAATAGAATTAAGAGTAGAAAGGATGAATCCGGAGGAATGGTCGAGCTGGATTTCCGTCTTGGCAAGCTTTGCCTGAGTTCTATTCTAAATATGCAGTCTTACTAGTTGAAATAATTTTCTGTATAAAGCCGCAGACCTACTCTTTGTTTTCCTATCATGTAATTAGTTTTTCTCAGAGCAGTTCTGGCAGCAGAACCCTAGCTGGATCGAGCCGGTTATCATATCTTCTAAATATGTATTTTTTTGTTATAGAACCGAGAGTTGAACCCTTCCGTGGGTTGTTCCCAGGGTGGATACTTGTTTAATGTTACAGTTCCATGACTGTTAATTATTCCTCCATTGCCGGTTAAATTAATTGTATTTTTTTTTCACAGTAATGTTTATCGTTAAATTGATGTGAAGATAGTCTTGAATGTATAGTCATTACCTGTTTACTGGAACTCCTTTAGCTAGCTGAAAGAATGATTAAATGTATTACCAGTTCCGAAAGCTACCTCGCAGGGTTTCAATACTTGGTACTGTTTCCAGGGTTTGTTCTCTGTTTATTTGTTTGATGTATGAAAGTTGTCGGCTTTAAATTGGAAACTCTCTATGGTAAACCCTACTCATATGATTTACAGCCTTTTCATTACAATCTTACTTCCACGATGGTTCCGAACGTCTGTTACAGTTCTTATAGACTGAGATATATTTGTTTTGCGTGGACACTAGTCGTTACTAGCCATATTGAACCTAAGGTTTGTTCCATTTACGTGTTGCCTTTTTCTATGGCTACACCAGTAAAGAAAGAGGCTTTGCAAGCAGTCTCTCGGGAGTTATAACCCTACAATGCATGCATTTACTTTACTCTTGTCATTTTATGTTGTTTCTAATTCGTAGAGACTATATATATATATATATATATAAACTTCGGTCTTGGTTCCAGAAAACTGTTCCATATATAAGACCATGTTTATTCAGCTCTTGCCTATATTTGCGAAGATTTATTCTGGAAAACTATGAGCCTGATTTTAATTCTTATCTCTGTTTTCTAGTGACTATACAAAGGGATTTAATCTTGTATGATTTATGAATTTACACTTGTAGAGTTATTTGTTGCCTATACTGTTTCAAAGTTCTTTTCTATATACAAATTACACTTCTCTGTTTTCCATAGACATTAAAATTTAACAAATGTATCAGTGTAAACCAAATCTGTTAACTCATCAGTTATTTCCATACCTGAACCGAGGGCAACCACCCTAATCATACGCTTGTCAACCTCCCGACCTTAGGAGGGTCCTCCTCGACCCTTCCACCCCTAAGCACTCCTGTAAGACCTTTTTCGTCTGCAAGAAAACTTCGGTCTTGGTTCCAGAAAACTGTTCCATATATAAGACCATGTTTATTCAGCTCTTGCCTATATTTGCGAAGATTTATTCTGGAAAACTATGAGCCTGATTTTAATTCTTGTCTCTGTTTTCCAGTGACTATACAAAGGGATTTAATCTTGTATGATTTATGAATTTACACTTGTAGAGTTATTTGCTGCCTATACTGTTTCAAAGTTCTTTTCTATATACAAATTACACTTCTCTGTTTTCCATAGACATTAAAATTTAACAAATGTATCAGTGTAAACCAAATCTGTTAACTCATCAGTTATTTCCATACCTGAACCGAGGGCAACCACCCTAATCATACGCTTGTCAACCTCCCGACCTTAGGAGGGTCCTCCTCGACCTTTCCACCCCCAAGCACTCCTGTAAGACCTTTGTCGTCTGCAAGACTTCTGGCACTCTCAGGCCTACACTATCTGGTCATTACCAGACTTAGCGTTTCTAGGAAGACTTCTACTTTCCAAATCTATGCTATCTGGTCATTACCAGACTTAGCGTCTTTTTGCAAGGATACGACTCACTCAGCCTCCCTATCTGGTCATTACCAGACTTAGCATTTTTCAGCCAACCTTCTGGCTCACCGCCCAGACTATCTTATCCCTACTAGATGTAGTATGTTTTTTGCTCTTTTTCCTCTCCCTTCGAGAGCCTCAACCGTTTCCAAAAAGTAGTTAGGTTTTTTCCTTTTCCACCTTTTTGACATCTGTCATATTTAATTTTAATCCTCCTTTCATGAGGAGACACTACAGCCATTGTCAAACTGTTTTCTTTCAAATAGCAATTAGGAACAATAAAACAGTAATTAACAACACAGTTGAATTAAACAGTAGTAACAATAATAATTACTCACTTACACCAAACATAACAATAGTCAAACAGTTAAATTTACTGCTGTTAATTTAAAACACTATCGCTTTACTAGGGGCATCACATCTCCCCCTCCTGAAGTTCAACATCGTCCCGATGTTGTTCACCCATAAACAGTTTGGGATAAGCTTCCTTCATGCTCTGCTCATCCTCCCAGGTGGCCTCATCCGGCCCGAAGTGCTGCGATTGCACTTTAACCTAGGTGATGGCTCGTTTCTGCAGCGCGACCCTTCTCCGATGTAGTATGCTCACTGGCTCGACCAGAAATTCTCCTTCTGGCTCCACCTGTCACACACAATATTTCGATCAGTTTCTCCCTTAGCGACCAATTTTGATTTGTGCTACTTAAGACATGTTCTTACTTGAATGTAATGCCAACTAATTATGTGCTTAGGGTCATAGACATATTTCTTTAATACTGACACATGGAAGACATTATGGACCTGGATGTGGCTGGGCAGGGCTAGCTGATAAGCCACTGGCCCAACCCTTGCTAAAATTTGGAAGGGTCCACAAGAACGGGGTGCCAATTTGGCGCAACCGTTCCACTGTAAGGTACTTTTCCTTGCCCGAATCCTTACATACACATGCTCTCCTACCTGATATTCTTTAAAATTTCTCTTTCGGTTTGCAAAGCTTTTTTGTCTATCTTGAGCTACCTTTAAGTTGGCCTGCACCCTTTTAACCATTTCTTCCATGTCTTTTAACATCTCAGGACCCAACATGAGTCTGTCTTCCGGTCCACCCCAACTAGATGGTGTACGACATTTTCGTCCGTAAAGTACTTTGAATGGGCTCATCTGTAAGGACACATGATAACCATTATTATATGCAAACTCCACCAGATGCAAATATTCTTCCGACCGGGACGGTTGCTGCATCACATATGACCTCAACATATCTTCTACCACTTGGTTCACCCGCTCAGTCTGTCCATCGGTCTGTGGATGATATGCGGTTGCTAAAATTTAGTTGAGTTCCCAAACCTTCAAACAAGGTCCTCTAGAAGGCCGATGTAAACTTAACATCGTGGTCAGATATTATAGTTTTGGGTGAACCATGGAGCTTAAATATGTTCTGCATAAAGATATTTGCAATTTGCGCCGCGCGGTAAGTAGACTGTACCGCTATGAAGTGGGCTGATTTGCTAAGTTTGTCCACCACGACCATGATGGAATCATTATTCCTCTTGGATTTAGGTAACCCCATGATAAAGTCCATAGTAATGATCTCCCACTTCCATTCTAGTATGGGTAATGGCTGTAACAGCCCCGCAGGGTGTTGATGTTCTGTCTTAACCTACTGACACTCTATGCAGCGTGCCAGATATTCTATTACATCCCTCTTCATGCCTGGCCAATAATATTCCTTCCGAAGTGATGTAATGAGCTTTTGGTATCCCGAGTGTCCTGCATAAGGACTTCTATGATATTCATCTAAAATCATTTTCTTGATGTCATCTTGATTGGGTACATATATTCTTTTTCTGTAGTATAACATGCCTGCTGCATTCAACTCATAACCTTGTTGCATTATGTGGCTGGTCAAGTTCTGCACTTGCTGTTTTTTTTGCTGATAAATTTGATCTTGCTCAGCTGCCCCTTTAATTTGTTCGCTGAGGGTAGACCGTCCTTCACAAAAGGCAATTTCATAGAGGCAATGCACCTTTCGACTTAGAGCATCAGCCACCCGATTTTCTTTTCCTTTCAGGTGTTTGATCTCGAAATCGAATCTACTCAAGAAGTCCACCCACCGAGCTTGCCTATCGTTTAAAGTCGGTTGGTTAAAATAGCTAGTCAGGCTGTGATGGTTTGTCATCAATAAGAATTTCCTCCCTACTAGATAATGGCGCCACATTTTTAATGCATGCACAACGATGGTCAGTTCCAGATCATAAGCAGAGTACTTCTGCTCATGCTCTTTCAATTTTCTGGATTCGTAGGCGATCACTTTTCCTTCCTGCATCAACACTCCCCCTACGCCTTCTTAACTCGCATCTGTGCAGACCATGTAATCCTTTTCTAGGTCTACTATGCTCAACACTGGTGCATTTGTGAGCAGATGTTTGAGTTGTTCGAAGCTCCGTTGACATTCTACAGTCCATTTAAATATTTTTCCTTTTTTTTTGTAAAGAAGTGATAGGGTAAGCAACCCTTGAAAATCCTTCCACAAACCGCCTGTAGTATCCTACCAGCCTCATGAAAGATATTATATCTGCCACATCTTTCGGTATTCGCCATTCCATTATGGTCTTTATCTTTTCGGGGTCCACCGCATTGCCCTCTTTGGTGATGATATCCCAGATATTGGATCTGCTCTCTATAGAAATCACATTTGCTATACTTGGCGTACAGCTGATGCTCCCGTAGCATTTGTAATACGAGCCTGAGATGCTCCTCATGCTCTTTAACATTCCGGGAATATATTAGTATATCATCAATAAAAATTAACACGAACTTATCCAAGTACCAATGAAATACATTATTCATCAAACACATAAACGTTGCAGGTGCATTGGTTAGCTTGAAAGGCAGTACCACAAACTCATAGTGTCCATAACGGTTTCAAAAAGCAGTTTTGGCTATGTCCTCCTCCTTAATTTTGATTTGGTGGTACTCGGATCGCAAATCAATTTTTGAAAATATCGTCGCCCCTTTCACCTGATCAAACAGTTCATCGATACGAGGTAGTGGGTATTTATTTTTAACTATCAATTTATTCAGTTGTCGATAGTATATGCACATACGGAGAGTTCCATCCTTCTTCCTGACGAACAGTACAGGGGCTCCCCAGGATGATACGCTGGGGCGGATGTACTTCTTGTCCAAAAGCTCTTGCAGTTGCATCTTTAATTCTGTCAATTCCGGTACACTCATCCGATATGGTGCTCGGGACGCTGGTTCTGCACCAGGAACCATCTCTATGGTAAAGTCCAAATCTCTTTTAGGTGGAAGCCCTAGTATTTCTTCGGGAAACACATCTGCAAATTCTTGCACCACTGGTATGCTTTCCAAAGTATCAGCTTTATCTTTTGAATTGGCATAACCCACTTGAATTGCATATACTTAACACTTTTTCCTGATGCATTTAGCCAATTGTGAGGCAATGATTGGCTGAATCTGCACCGACTTCAGAATACCTTGAATTTCTTGTTTGTTTCCCAGTTCGTCCTGGTAAGAAATTGTCTTTGTTTTACAATTTATTATGGACCACCATTTTTCCAGCCAGTCCAATCCGATCAACACATCATACGATCTGAGAGGAAGTACGTTCAATTATGCCGTCACTGTCTAACCTGCTATCCTCAGTGAGCAGTTGCTGACCTTGGTCAGCACTCACCTTTTTTCCCCTGTAGCGAGCTGAACTAGCCATGGACTTTTAAACTTAATAGATTGCAAATTACAGTTTTCCATAACCTTGGGACTAACATAACTTAATGTAGCTCCTGGGTCAACTAAAACAGAAACAGTTCGATCAAAAATCTTACCTTCAAACTCTCCCATCGTTAGCTGGTAATCAGCTTGACGGTCCTCGAGGGCAGCGTTTATTCTTGGTATGGACCGGGCCACGTCTCCCACTGTAGATGCTTCATAAACCTGGGACACTTGATCATTACCCTTTCGATCAGGGCAGTTCTTAATATAGTGTGGTCCGCCACACCCCCAACACTGTACTGGTGACCTAGCTGTCTCTTCGTTATCAGCTCTGCCTGATTGCTCGCTATATCTGGATTTGTTGGGTGGCATTAATCTGCGCTGATTTTTGGGTTGGTTCCTATTGTTTGGCCCCTTGGAAAATCCCTTATTGAAACTGCCACGAGCTCCCTTGACACCCACAGTCATTCTGCTACACTTTTTATCTGTCCAACACTTTCTAAAATTTTCTCCCTTCTGTTTATTCTGCTGATAGCAAATCCTAGCTTTCCATATCGCTTCATCCATGGTCTTCGGGTTATCAAATTTGATTCTTTCCCTCATTGTCTGGGGTAGACTGCTAACAAACCACTGCACTTTTGGCTTTTCCTCTCGAATATACAGTACATAGTGGAGCAGAGATGTAAATTTAGAAATAAATTCATCCATGGTATGCTGCCCAAGCCGCAGATCATGAAATTCCCTTACCTTTTCATCATAGAAACATTCAGTCAAATATTTTTCTTTAAAGTATCTTTGAAAAGTTTCCCAAGTTATATCTGGCTCACTCACTCCCCGTACTATCTTGACTTCCTCCCACCATAAGGTAGCTTTACCTTATAGCTGGAAAATAGCCAGTCGCGCCTTGAGATTGTGATCATACTCATAAACTTGGAAATATTTGTTCATATTAATTAACCAAGCTTCCGCAGCCTCCTCTGATTCCCCATCAAAATATGGCGGCTTGATCTTCCGAAACTCCCCCTGCAACTCTATCCGATGTCTTTTTGAGGTTCAATGTTCAAAGGCATTATCAGATTTCTCTCCTCGAACCTCCTCCCTTCCTTTTGTCTCTTCCTGATCGGTATGATAACCCCGTTCTTTCGATACATGCGTTTGCTCTGGACTAGGATTCGGTTGACACTGGTTTTGTTTATCTGATAAACTTTTCAAGATCCTCTCCTATTCCATGGTTAACCTGGCATTGTCCTCATGCAGACGGGCCATCTCGTTCTTCAACTCCTGGACTGTCTCCAATATAGTCAAATTGGTGTTGCGAGCCTCCTCCCCCAGTTGCACCCATATTTTAGGATTACCCTGAGGGTGGGTGATGGTTTCTGGCATTTCCACTTTCCTGTGAGGGGCGCTGCTCATTCTCCTCATAATTTGTCGTCACTTGAGTTCCCTGAGTTCAGTAGATTAGTACACTTCAACAGATAAGATATTCAATAACATTGTCTAGTAGCCTTTGCTTATTTATTTATTTATATTTTCTCCTTTTTTTTTTGTTTCCACCATTAATTTCACTATTATGGTTAACCAGAGGTCACAGTGTTGTTGTCTGGCTCTGATACCACTTGTAATGCTTCCCATCAAAATATTAAAAAAATAACATTTAAACACAGTGAAACATGTAAATACAATTTTTTTTTTTTTTGGGTTATACATAGAACAACCTCAATTTCGAGGGATTCCTATGGATTCACGATGGTATTAATTGTTTCATGTATGAGCTTTTAATTCAAGTTTGTGGCATTTATTCAAGTTCGCTTTGGAGTTGCGTTTATGTTGGCGGCTTTTCTCGGTTATCAAATTCTGGGAGTATTTGTCCATTCACTATGTCTTTGTCGTTATTGCTCTATCCACTTGGCACTTGGAGCATGTACCCTACCGCGTATCCTGTAGCCATCACTCTAGATTTTTCTTATGCTTACATTATATTGGCGTTGGTTTCAACCTCCAGCTGCCTCTGCTGATGTGTAAATTAATTTGCCTTGGTACTTCCTCTGCTCTATCATACGCAGCACGAGCAGCCCACTATTGCAGCTCCCCTCCTAGATTTCTTCACCACTTCAACGGTAGAGATTGGGGCTCCCAGATCAACGATCAGTATTGTTCCAAGTATGGGAAATACTGCTTGAGGGTTTCTATGCAGCATTCGAACCCTCTTGAGCTTATTCTAAGGATTGTTTCCAGCTCCCACAAGTCTCTGGCGATTTGCTTCTCCACAGCTCTCAGTTTCCCAAACAGGTCAGTTTCTTGGCGGGTTCGATGGTTTTGCCTACCGATAGCGGCCATAGTAAGCTTGCGCACCATTTTCTCTTGGGTATTTGCTGTATCAGTTACAAATTCCATTGATATTCTTGTTCTTACTTGATTTTGGGTGACTCTATTGTCACAGGTGCTATGCCATGCCTCGTGACCAGCAAACAGGTGGGCAACCTGTCCAAACTCCATCGCCCATGTCACCTTTCGGGTAAGAGGAACCTTCCACAGTAGAATTAAGAGTAGAAAGGATGAATCCAGAGGAATGGTCGAGCTGGGTTTCCATCTTGGCAAGCTTTGCCTGAGTTCTGTTCTAAATATGGAGTCTTACTAGTTGAAATAATTTTCTGTATAAAGCCGCAGGCCTACTCTTTGTTTTCCTATCATGTAATTAGTTTTGCTCAGAGCAGTTCTCGCAGTAGAACCCTAGTTGGATCGCGCTGGTTATCATATCTTCTAAATATGTATTTTTTTGTTATAGAACCGAGAGTTGAACCCTTCTGTGGGTTGTTCCCAGGGTGGATACTTGTTTAATGTTACAGTTCCATGACTGTTAATTATTCCTCCATTGTCGGTTAAATTAATTGTATTTTTTTTTTCACAGTAATGTTTATCGTTAAATTGATGTGAAGATAGTCTTTAATGTATAGTCATTGCCTGTTTACTAGAACTCCTTTAGCTAGCTGAAAGAATGATTAAATTTATTACCAGGTCCAAAAGCTACCTTGCAGGGTTTCAATACTTGGTACTGTTTGCAGGGTTTGTTCTCTGTTTATTTGTTTGATGTATGAAAGCTGTTGGCTTTAAATTGGAAACCCTCTATGGTAAACCCTACTCATACGATTTATGGCCTTTTCATTACAGTCTTACTTCCACGATGGTTCCGAACGTCTATTACAGTTCTTATAGACTGAGATATATTTGTTTTGCGTGGACACTAGTCTTTACTAGCCATATTGAACCTGAGGTTTGTTCCATTTACGTGTTGCCTTTTTCTGTGGCTACACCAGTAAAGAAAGAGGCTCTACAGGTAGTCTCTCAGGAGTTATAACCCTACAATGCATGCGTTTACTTTACTCTTGTCATTTTATGTTGTTTCTAATTCGTAGAGACTATAAGTAGTATTATATATAATATACATATATATATATATATATATAATTATATATATATCAACTTCGGTCTTGGTTCCAGAAAACTGTTCCATATATAAGACCATGTTTATTCAGCTCTTGCCTATATTTACGAAGATTTATTCCGGAAAACTATGAACCTGATTTTAATTCTTGTCTCTGTTTTCCAGTGACTATACAAAGGGATTTAATCTTGTATGATTTATGAATTTACACTTGTAGAGTTATTTGCTGCCTATACTGTTTCAGAGTTCTTTTCTATATACAAATTACACTTCTCTGTTTTCCATAGACATTAAAATTTAACAAATGTATCAGTGTAAACCAAATCTGTTAACTCATCAGTTATTTCCATACCTGAACCGAGGGCAACCACCCTAATCATGCGCTTGTCAACCTCCCGACCTTAGGAGGGTCCTCCTCGGCCCTTCCACCCCCAAGCACTCCTGCAAGACCTCTGTCGTTTGCAAGACTTCTAGCGCTCTCAGGCCTACGCTATCTGGTCATTACGAGACTTAGCGTTTCCAGGAAGACATCTGCTTTCCAAATCTGCGCTATCTGGTCATTACCGGACTTAGCGTCTTTTTGCAAGGATACGACTCACTAAGCCTTGCTATCTGGTCATTACCAGACTTAGCATTTTTCAGCCAACCTTTTGGCTCACCACCCACACTATCTGATCCCTACCAGACGTAGTGTGTTTTTTCCTCTTTTTCCTCTCCCTTCAAGAGCCTCAACGGTTTCCAAAAAGTAGTTAGGTTTTTTCCTTTTCCACCTTTTTGACCACTGTCATATTTAATTTTAATCCTCCTTTCATGAGGAGACACTATAGCCATTGTCAAACTCTTTTCTTTCAAATAGCAATTAGGAACAACAAAACATTAATTAACACAGTTGAATTAAACAATAGTAACAATAATAATTACTCAGTTACACCAAACGTAACAATAGTCAAACATTTAAATTTACTGCTGTTAATTTAAAACACTATCGCTTTACTAGGGGCATCACAAGATGGGAATGGGAACAATAACTGGTGCTCCAGGTAAGGTTGCTGGTAGCATATGACATAGGCCAATACATGAGCATAGGATAGTGTGTTGCCATTTGTTTATTTTGATAACCTTAAGATAGGTAATTGAAGCATTCATTTAGTTAGTATCATTTCCCACAACTCTGGTATACCTACTTAGGTGGAAACTTGAGGATGTGAATGAGATTTGGAATCTTGCTAACTTGATAAACCTATGTGTCAAGTCTTGGATAGATGAAAAGATGACTAGAAGCAGGTTTCGCCACAAATAAAAAAGGGAGAAAAGACCTTTCGAACTTTTCATCTTGAACTAAGTAAAAGGAGATTTTGTGAGATATAAAAATGTAAGCCCCTCATCATACAAAGGCTCTAAGAGTTACCCTGATTGACTTGAACATCAACACAAGAACTGACCATAACTGCAGGAAGTGTTACTTCAAATTTTGCAGATTGGAATCTTGATTTGGAACTTGAAAATTGCTCTCGGTTATTAAAATTACCTGGCATAATGTGTCTCGCTAAATTTTTTTGTTAAGACCTTATATAGTGTGAATTAGCTTAAAATCGACAAAAATATGCATTTCAGGACACTTCTTCATGAGTCGGTAAATATTGGAATCCACACAAAATATGCAAAATATCTAAGAAAAATAAAGTGAGGATTTTCTACCCTTCAAATAATTCTTGAAGTTGTGGGCACAATTCATTCTCTTAATTCTATAATTGTTGAAGTCGTAGTTACTGCGTGGCATGAAACCATTATTAGCAACTGTAATCTTTTAATTGATGCTTCCATGTTATGAATCTTTATCACATTTTCACCTTTGACTTTTTTATTCTGCCGACAATTTTTTTCTAGCCTCTTGATTATGCATATATAACGACACAATGTATGTATGACTTCAGATAGGCGTAGCAGCTCTAAAAGCTCGACCGATGAAATAATATCAAAACACTAAAAAACAATTTCTCAATTCTGAAAAGGTGCATGAGTTACAGAATGTTTGTCAATGATATTTTAGAAAACTTTTAATTATATTCTTCTCTCATAAAACATTTGAGTTATACTAACCCTCTCTCCCATTTAATATGGATTAAAAAAAATCCTAAAACGGTTAACTCTATCATGGAAAGCATAAAAATAATTATTTGAGCCACACAACTATCTGAAAAATCCGTCAATAAAAATCATTTTGGGCATTCAAATGTTGCATTATAGCTTGGAGGAAATATATACAACTTATAAAAAGCCGAAAACCTGAATAGAACAAGAAATGGGAGAAACTACGTTGACTTCCTCATAGAGCTTCTTCTCCCATGCAAGAAGCCTCTCCTCTTAAAGGGGTTGAAGACGCAGATGTAGAGCAAATGTACAATGGAGCCACTATGCCAAACATCGATAATTGCATGTAGTCGAGCTTTGGAAGTAAGAGCTTTTACCATAATATTTTTGATCGCATTGTCCACAATCATTCCCCAAAGTCAATAGCTCATAATACTTCATCTTACCCATCTATTTCATGGCCATTGTAATCATTTTGTTGAACCATTGAATAGTCACCCTGGATTAATTTCACGGTAACTAAATTTAGTTTTCTTTTATAAAACTAGGAGGATAAGCACACGTCATAAGATTTTCTAACAACCAATTAAACATATTCAAATTCGGAAAGGGAATTATTAATTTCAATAATATCAAATTTATAATTCAGCTTCACCGTAGTTTAATGTAGTTTTCTTATTTCACTTCACTAGACATTAAAACGCCATAGCGTTTGGTATTAAACTTTAATTATGAATAAAGAAAACAAAATAAACCCAAAAAGGCAATAATAAAAAGTACAGTGAACGAAGAGACCACATGACTAGAGGGATGACCTACCAAATTTCAATCAAAATCACTGAGACTTGCATGGCCCAGAGAGAGACACCAGAAACATGGATAACATCGATATTAGGAAAATCCTTCTCAAAGAAATCTAAAACATTCTACACGCCCTTCGACACCATATTCATCGTCATGGAATGTAGAGCAACAAAAGCTTATGTACAAATTCCTCCCTGCAATTACGCACTTGTTAGCCTGGAAAACCTGTTGGTGCTATTATTATATGCATAAGAACATTAAATCAGCGAGAAAGAGTCAGTTTATATTACTCACAAAATGCTTACTTGCCCATACGCAACAATATTATTCTCTTGAATGATTGATAGATGGTCATAAAACTACTGAAGTGTGTACTCACGTGATAAAAAAGAACAAAAAATAAATTTAATCACCAAACCTGTTGAATACGAGAGACAAGATTTCATAGTTATTGGGATGTTCCAATTAAAACTTGAGTTGTGCGCCTCTCCTTATAGTAGGGAATCGAACGACAGGAGCCCTGCTCATGCCGTATCTAAGAAGAATTCCTGTAGCACCCCTAGACATATGAATGGCCTTACAACCTCTGTTGTGCTGGCCACCAAGAAGCCCTCGGTAGAGGCCATGGGAACCGCGTTTTGAAATCCATCGAGTAGAAGAGCCCTGCAACAGCCGCAGGAGTCTGCACATACTCGACAAACAGTTCATAACATTGGCCAATAATAGATCCATAATCAAATCCATACGAGAGAAACGTATCCAGACATCTTTATCTGACGGCAAAAGAGGTCAGTTAAGGAAGTCAGTTCAAGCTGGGATCCAATGACCCAAATTTTTTCAATCACCTAACAATGAATCAAACGGTACTGAGCAGTGCAGAGTGCCCAGTGAGGTGAGTTCTTCTCAAAAGAATGTCTTATGATTTAATTTTAATTATATATGGGTTAAAAAAAAAATTAAGATATGAAAATTTGAGTGGTATAATTTACACAATTCAAATGTCTTATGAAAATTTTAGTCATTAAATCTATTTATACATTCAAAGAATACAATTTTACTAAGATAAATTATATATAATTAAACATTGCTTTAAATTTTACATCGATAAAATATTTAATTTTAAAAAATATGATTCCTCTCTATACTCCTTGATTCATAATTAAAATGAATCTTTTAAGTATGTCTACTTGTTTACATATTAATTAATTAACATCTAACTTAATCTACATCATTATTTTTATGATAAATCATTCATAGTTAAAATCAATTTTTCAATTCTTTCTACTTGTTTACCTATTAATTAATTAGCATCTAGCTTAATCTACCTCATTGTTTTTATGATAAATCATCCACTTTAAAATCTACCAATTGTGACAAATGACTCCTTTTAAAAAAATTCAGCTGTGGCCAATGGATCCCACGTGGTGAACTAGATACCTCATTGGGCTGGTGAGCACATTATTTTTTCCATAGATACTTTTATCTTGGAAATGTGATGAATGATTTAAATTTTTATTTTATTTTATTTTTTATATAATACTTCACAATAGTGTTAGAGGTGGGGTATTCATGATTTTAAATTAAATTAAAAATTCTCTTTATTCAGAAGTGTTAATTTAAATTAAATGGGTTTAGAATATAAGTGAATAATTTATTATTTAATTATTAATAATAAATTATTTAATTCGTAAATATTACTTAATAAATGTTTATATATAATGAAGTAAAAATATTTAATTTACAAATTAAAAATAATATTATTACTAATCATAATTTTTATTAAGATTAAACGGAATGGTTTTGGTGAATAATTTATTTCTTATTAAGTTAAATGTTTTAAATCAAACATTTATGAAATAGTTGTATCTGGATATAACAGTGAAAACAAATATTTCAAAATCATTAATTTTCTAAAAAATTCTTGTTTTAATTAAAATAAAAATATAATAATAATAAATTTAACAATAATTTTCTAATATATATGATGTAATAGTGAAACATATCAAGTTATTAATTCCCTAAAAATTCTCATTTCAATTAAATATAATAATAATTAATAATAATAATAAATATGATTCACATTCATTTTTACTATTTTTATTAATAAACATATTTTCAATTTTTTTTAATTATAATAATGATTTTATGGGCATTCACCTCCTTCCACTATTTACCCATGAAATTATTTTCACCCTTTCGAGGAAAAGTACATTAGGGATATTTTGGACGAATACCAAGAGTCATATCAGAATTTGGAAAGAAGTGGCATTGGGAAGATGTGTTATGGGGTAATTTATGATTTGAGGGTTTTTTTTCCTTCTTTTCAAAATTTTATGAATTTAAATTATTTGTTTGAGATTTATGGGAGTAGTTTAATTGGAATTTGCTTTGTTACAAGTTGTAACATGCCAATGAAAAGTAAATAGTTAATTTATTTTTACTATAGTAATTTAGTGAAGAATGGGGAATTTAATATTTAAAGTTTATTTTGATTTAATTTTTTGTTATGGTATGTGAGGTGTTATCACTCCAAAATTTCTCTAGAGTTGTTAGGAAAGAAATGATAGAGGTAACTACAAACCTACTTTGGAGATTAGGATCTAGCCTTGTTAATGCTGAGAGAGGGCTCTCTCTTTATGATTTACCTTTGTTTAGTTAATTGATTTTAGGCTAGTTATGATTGTACTTGGGTTTTGATTTTGATTTGGTGGTGGGATCACGTACTTATATGGATAGAGGGATGTCTTTTACCATTGGGCTATGGGGTCAAATGTCAAGAAAACATTTATGATTTACCTTTGTTTAGTTAATTGATTTTAGGCTAGTTATGATTGTACTTGGGTTTTGATTTTGATTTGGTGGTGGGATCACGTACTTATATGGATAGAGGGATGTCTTTTACCATTGGGCTATGGGGTCAAATGTCAAGAAAACAAGACTGGATCAAGGTCTAAAGATAGCGTTTACAGGGCGAGATAGCTGAGTAATTTCAGATCTTAAGGCTGGATGGTGAAGTGGTTTCAATTGAATCAAAGGAGAAATTAAGGATTCCTTAAACCAGATTATGAAGGAAGTGAAAGAGGTCAACCGGGATGGGAGAGAAATTAAGGATTCTTAGATCTATATATTAGAAGAAAACATTAAAATGATTAACTTTCAAGACAAAGTGTACTTAAACAAATTCTAAAATAAATTTCCAGTTAATTCATTCAATTTTTGATAACACGCAAGTATGTGAAACACATAAGAAAATAGCAATTTGACAAAGAAAATACTTCAGTGAAGTAGCTCAACACATGAATCTTGTAATGCAATCTCTTTATTACTCAGTCCAGTCTCTTGACTTGAAAAAATCATACAGTGAACGCTTAGGCTCAGATCAATACAACTCTACAAATGTCTAGTAATCCACGGTCAATACTTCGAATTCTGAATTAGTTATACAAAAATAATTTACAAAATATCCCAAACTACTTTGGGAATTAATCTAGGAAGAAGAAATATCTTCATGTAAGAAGATAGAGACAGATGTTCAACTACTGTTTCATGTTCCTATTTATTTGGTTGTGATGTCTTTATGCTTTTGATATTTTGTTGTTTATTCTTTGCATTGTTGGTCTTCACGTTGGTGGTTCTTTCTACTTTCCCCTTTCAACTGATAATATTTACCCTAATATTCTTTCATTTGGCTAGTCTATTATTTTTCTTTTACTGTGCTTTTTTACTTTGACTGTGCATTTTTAGGGTAAGTCATTCAACTTCTCCCAAATATCTGCATATCATACTTTTATATTTACCATTTTCCTACAAATTTCATCTACTTTTATGTATTTGGAAAAAGTGGGTCTGTTCACAAAAATGTGTTTTACCTCATGCTGGAGGTAAAATAGTTTCTCAAATGTCTGATATAGAACCTTTCTAGTAGGCATCCCCTTAATAGAAGAATTACTTGCCTGATCCTTT
The DNA here is from genome assembly GCA_000404065.3 of Pinus taeda. Classification (NCBI taxonomy): domain Eukaryota; kingdom Viridiplantae; phylum Streptophyta; class Pinopsida; order Pinales; family Pinaceae; genus Pinus; species Pinus taeda. The sequence goes on from APFE030478558.1 coordinate 171,616, forward strand.
GCCACCTCTCTGATTATTCTGTTGTAGTCTTCCTAGGGAATCAATTTGTCATTTATCACCAAGGGATTTGGCAAACCTTTCTACCTCAAAACATCAAACTTTACCATGAACCTGTCTATAGCTAGTTGCATGGTTTGGCATTTGTCCTCAAGGTTCATCATTAAATTCCTCTTGATGAGGACATTTTTCACTTCTAGTATTGTGCCTATCTGTCAGCTATGTCTAGCTCCCGCAATTCATATTTGTTTTTCAAGTTAAGGAAATGCATTATTCTGGTGGCTTCTTCTGGCATGTCTCCAAGTTTAGCCTTAACTATCTGTATGCTTTTGTAGCCTCTTTGACTAAGTCATTTTGCTTAAATATGACTTGTATAGATGGCCAAATAACATTGACAGAGTCAATGATATTGGCCCATAACTATTCTTTAGCTTGGCCAAGTGGATCCTTCAATGTTAGTTCATTCTCTAAGTCTTCATTCTTCCAGTCAACCTGGTTGACTTCTCAACTTCCTCCTTGTGCATAATCTGTGCAAGCTTATTTTCGTTCTCTAGACATGTTATCTTTTCTTTAAGCTTATTTATCTCTATGGTCTGAATGGACATGTCTTCCATTACTTTGACCAATTTTCTTGCCTCATCACCTGGCTGAGTTGTTGCTGTTGTTGAACCTGTTGTTGATGTAGATGTTGTTGCAGCTGGAAGTGTTGTAGCCAGTGGAGCTGTAGGAGCCAATGAAGCTGCCAAGGTGTATGGTATTGTTGTAGTGACTGTTGGACTGATAGTGGCAATGGCAGTCTCAAGGCTGGTCTGTTTCAGCTATATTAAGCTGTCCAACTCCTTCTCCATTTCTTTCAATTGGTCATTAAGTTGTAAAACAAGGTCCATCATTTCCTTCTAATGTGTTTGGCTTTCTAAGACCTCTTTTGTCTATGGATGCTCTAAATGAGGCAGTTTCAGTTGCTTCTTCAAAGCAGAAATATCCTCATTGTTTTTCTTTATCAATTTCACAGCAGCCTTGACATCATTGGGATCATGTCCAAGCTCAATCACCAAGTCTTCCAGTGGCTTGATTTTGTTGTCCTTGGCCTATGAGGAGGCCTTTTCTAACTTCTACTGTGCAGTGATATTATCCAATGAACCTTGAAGTTTGTGTACAGTCACAACTTTATTTGGCATGATGGAATAGATCATCTCACTTGCTTGCTTATGGAACTCAGTTTGATCAATGGGGTGAACATCCCTGGCCAAAACTTCAAAATCTATTTTCTTATAGTCTGTTGATGACCTTGGCTGTTGGACTGTAGGTTGCATGAATGTTATTTGCATCTTTCGAGTCTTAATGTCAAAGGCTAACATTAACCTATTTTGATTTGTAGGTTTCTTCTTGAAGTACTGGGCATAAGTCTTAGCCTTCAATGTCTCATTCCTCAGCTTAATTTCCTTGTACCTCTCCTTAATATCTTTCTCTTTATCCACACACCTGGTGAATGAAGAGACCTCATTGCTGAGCTATCTCTTAATAAGTTGGGTGTTTGAGGTAGAGGGCTGGTGTGTTTCTTCTGAAGCTGATGGACCTTTTCTCTTTCCCACCATTGTGTCAGTGTCAATGATTTCCACTGAGTCAATGGTGTTTTCCTATTCAGTTATAGGATTAAGCTTGGGCCTCTTCTTGTAACTGATCTCAAATTGTTCATATGTGGTTTCCATGGCTAAACTAGAACCTTCTTCCCTGGTTCTCTTTGCATTTATGTATTCATTTGCTAGAGTCTGTAAAAGAGGAGGAATATTCATTTTCTCTTTTAGGTCTGGAGCTTGCAGAAAGGAACTAGTATCAATATTCTTTTCCACGTCTATCAATGTATTTTCCACATCTACTACAGTAGTGTCCACGTCTATCAAAGTGTTTTCCAACCATTCAGACTGGTTGGAAAATCTCTTAATCGCTGGCTTGGGATGATGTATAAAAGGACCCAATTTGAATTTGAGCGTAAGTTTATTTATGACTCGATGAGGGTCATATTGCCACGTAAAATTATTCTTGAATTTCATCTGCTATATAATATTATTTGCCTCTGGTCTAGCTTCCTTATTATTACAAATAAAAGGGCCCAATTAGTTTTTTATTTTGAATTGAGTATTCTTCTTGGTTGCCAAAAAGTTAACTTCATCAGAATTTATAATCTGCCTAAAGTACTCTAATGCAAATAACCTCATGGGGAGGTATTTGGGCAGTTTGTAGGGATTTAGTTGGCATCCATATATCCTTATCTCTGTGTGGTGCTGGTATAAATACCAGTCTCCCACTTTACTATTCCTTGCCAACTATAAAACCATTTTAATTTCCTAACTGATCCTAGGCTGATAGCTATTGGTTAGCATGTTTACAACAGGATGCACAAATCAACCAATGAAGGATTTATATGAAAAAATATGGGAGTATTCTTGGATCAATGGCATCCAATAGATGATTGATCTTGGATTTCCTTTGGTGTCTAACTTCTGAATGTTGATTGGGAACTTGTCTGACTGATAGTACAAGAACATGTGAAACAAAACAGAAGAGTACTTGAAAACTGTCTCATTTGGTAGTCTGATGAATTGTTCATGCATTCTGTTTGCTATGGACTGAGCATAGTTATACATTATAGCAGGAGGCTTGCCTGGGAAAAATATAAAAAGGAAAGCCAGGACAACCTCATCCACATGTTCATCTGTGGTGTACCCTAAAATGAAAGAGAGCATGGTAATAATATCTCTGCCTCTCTCAGAAAAAACGGTGGTAGCATAAGGAGGACTATCTGTTGGAGTGTGAGACTCTTTAATGATGAAAGTCTGAATAATCTAAGCTTTCTTGGGTATGTATAACTTGGTCTAGAGATCAAGCAAGCCTTCAATTGAAAGTGGGGTCTCATTTTGGCTTGGTTGGATTTGCAGCATTTGATTAATGGATTCTGCAGTGATGGTGAATAAAACTTGCTTGTCAGTGGTGACTATGGCGCTTTGACTGGGAATGTAGAAAGCTTGGAAGAAGTGGATGATTTCTAGGAATGGGTGTACCTGTGGGAAACATGTTGACCTAGGTTGTCATTGATGTCAATATGGCAATATTCTAGATATTAGATGATGATATGCAGCCAAGGGGATGCAAAGCAGATCCATGAAGAGACAGGAGCAAGGCCATCAGGATAGCCAAGCCATAAGCAAGAGTCTGTTAACGGAGAAGTTAACAAAGGAGGCATGTCAAAGCTATTGTAGAATATCAGAGCAAACAAGAGGAGGTCTTTGAAAGACGCTGCCAAGCTAGAGGAGCCACGTTGGAGCAAGACGAGCCATATCGGAGGAGTGTTGGATGTAATACATGCCCAAGAAGAACCAAGAGGAGTTACAGGAGGAGCCATATATATATATATATATATATATATGCCAAAACAAATCTATTAGAGCTACAGGGTGAGCCATATATATCTGTCATATATATGTGCCAAATAGAGCCATTGGAGGAAGCAAGCAGAGCCATCGGAGCAATGGAGGAAGAAGACAGAGCTATCAGAGCAATGTATACCACAAAAGGGTCATATGCATGCAAATGAGCTATCAGGAGCCATATATGCCATATATTACACCATTGGGAGCTATTAAAGGAGCAAAGGATGCATTTAGACTATCGGGAGCTATCAGAGGCCAAAACCCATCTATATATGCATTTAACACTATCGGTGGCAAAAACATATATATACGCGCATTTACACAATCAGAGGCAGAAAGGCTTAGTTGGATTGCATATACACTATTGGGGGCAGAAAGACTTAGTTATATGCAAATACACTATCGGAGCGAATTTATATAAGTATGCACAAAAATACACTATCAGAGGCATAAGACTAAGCTATAGTGGAATACAATATCAGAACGACATATACATATACATATACATATACATATATATCAGCAACAGTGTAAATCAGCGATTCGGCTATGTGTCATCACCCCAAACCCCCGACAGCGACATACGTATATATCGGCGATATGCTAATTAGAGGTTTGACTATGTGCCATCACTCCAAACCCCCGATTGTGATACATATATGCAAACCCGCTTAAACATTATAACATGACTTGATAATAATATTACATCTATCATATTGGGAGTCATGTATCACATACATTGTAAAGCCCTGTCCTCCTACAAGCGTCGATTGCAATTGCAAGACCGGACCCAAGGCAACATTGCAATTTGGCTTAATGTCATATCGCATCCATCGGCCATTGGCAACTACCGATTGTGATTACAAGGCAGACCCGAAGTATTTATAGATGTGAGAGTAATATTTTTGAAGTTCTCCCTTAGCGCTTCGCTCGTGGTATTTCTCATATTTTCTGTGTATTTGAATGTTGGCCTTGCATGTGGTGTGAAGGCAAAAATGCATATGATAACAGTTCCGATAGTTCAGTAGGGTGGAACGATGTCGATTGCAATTGCGATGGTGACATGACATGTGGGCTCACCCTGATGGTATCGTATCTCCAAATGAAAGCCTCCGTAAGCACAGAAGTCCTGCATATGAATGTTATTGAAAGAAAAGGGGATCTCTCTGATATCTTTTAATAGGCAACATTTCTCTGTAATACAACCTCTCGTCCTTCTGAATGTGTCCTATGAATATTGGAACACTCGAATAGACAGTGGAAACTGAAAGCTAGGAAGCCGAAAAAGCAAGCGAGCGTAGAGGAAATGACAGTGACCGAGGAGGAATCTGGTAGGATAAGCGAGCATTGATGAAGCCGAAGAGCCATCGGAGAAAGGAAGCCAAAGACCAGGTGTGTCAAGTATAAGAAAACAAAGAATTGTTTGAATGGGTGGGTGGTTGTATTGTTGAAACAGTTGGAGAAAACAGAGGTCGTAGCAAAGGGTCGAGCAGAACAGAAAAAGGGTCGAAGGACCAGCAAGACAGGAGATAGTCGAAGGGGAGAAGTAGCTAGCAGAGAAGCACATGTTGAAGCATTCACTGTGACATTAGAACAGATGCTTGCACATAATTTTTTTCTTATGCAGAGCTTAGTGCAGTTATGAGTAGACTCACTAAAGTTGTGTGGAGACATTATCAAAGGTCATCTATTGGAGACTTTGTGTGGACAGTATGAAGAATTGTAAAGACTCCTTCATGAGAAGACTGGCTATCATTAATGTTGTAGCATGGAGACTACGGTGAAGCTGTAAATAGATAGAACTCAGTGATGAGGAGTTCTGAGAGCAGAACATTACTATCAAATGTGCCTTGACAAGATTGGGTCGAAACCCTTGGGGTTGGTGCCTCAGAAGTAAGAGGGATTGGAGTCCTTGGGGTTGATGCCTCAGAAGTAAGAAGGATTGGAGTCCTTGGGGTTGATGCCTTAGAAGTAAGAAGGATTCGAGTCCTTTGGATTGTTGCGTTAGAAGTAAGAAGGATAGGTGTCCTTGGGACTGGTGTCTCAAGAACTGGAAGGATTGAAGTCCTTGGGAGTTGGTGCTCCTAAGTCCAAGATTGGTGCCTTGGCGAAATAGAGTTGGAGCTCTAGAGGTTGGAGCCTCATAAAAGTCCAAGTTGGGGCTTGGCAATTGATTACAACCCTTATATATTGTATTTATTTTACTACAAAGATTATATGAATAAAAGCATTTATTCTTGTTGTTCATCTTGTGTTCTGCATATAAATGTTTTAACTGGTAAAACAATAGTCAGAAAAGAAATACTGGTTCACCCCCCCTCTCAGTATTTCCAAAAATTGGTATCAGAGCCAGTACCTTCATTCAAAGCTTAATAGCTTGAAGGTTGACCTTTAGAACACAAATGGCAAAGTCAACGAAGAAAGTCTCCAATCCTCCTAAGGATGTGTCTCCCTCTACTATTAAAATAGAAGACAATCAATTTGAGGAGGCTCCAAGGCTCAATGGGAACTTTAGTATATGGGAAGCAAGAATGAGGAATTTCCTACAGACCGAAGGCATTGAAATTTGGAAATCAGTGATTGTTGATAGCAGGATGGATGAAGAATCTAAGGAGTACAATGCAAAAGCAATGAAGGCAATCTTGAATGGGCTACCTTATTCTGTAAAGAACAATCTAGGAAAATATTCATCAGCAAAGGGTATATGGGACAAACTTCATGACCTTCACTCAAAAGGGGCATTGACCATGACCATCAGTCAAGAAGATGATGGAAATCAAGAAGGAAATCTAGAACCCATCATAGAAGCTAAAAATGAGAATGATGACATCTAGGCTGAAGCAGACCTAGAAGATGAAGAGAATGAAAAAGATTTTGTAGAATATCTCCTCACTCAACTTATGGCTGCCATGCAAGAGATTAACAATTTGAAAAAGGAAAATAAGGAATTTAAGAGGATAGCACTAGCTGGTGACCAAGATCAAACAAGGGAAAAAGTTGACCTTGTCAAGCTTCAAGTACAAGAAAGGGATGAGCTTGCCAAGCTTAAGAAGGAATTTCATCAAAGCAAAAGAAAGCATCATGAAGAAGTCATATCTATGATAAATTAGTTGGATAAAGCACAACAACGGGAAGATGCCTTGTCAAGTCAACTTGAACAAAGGCACAAGAGCTTGAACAAACTTGAAGAAGAGATTGGGCAGTACAAGGTAGAGGTCTCCTCTCTCAAATCTCAACTACAAGAAGCCAGGAAACAAGCACAAGGAGCTGAGAAGACAAAGGAAGCATTGGAAGTCATAGAAGGATAGGCTGATGAAGCAGGAAAGGAAAGAAACACCATGATCTATCAACTAAAAGCAAAGGATGAAGAAATCTTCAAATTAAAATCTAACATCAAGCTTCTCAAGGATGAAACATGTAAAGCTACAAGGATCAAGGAAGAAATGGAGAGAAGTCAAGCAAAGAATGAAGAAATATTCAAAATGAAGTCAGATATCATCTCCCTTAAAATAGAAGCAGATGAAGTTACTCATATCAAGGAAAAAAATGAGAAATAACTTGCTAAGAAGAATAATGAGTGTGAAAGATTAGAAGAAGAGATTGTCTTCCTGAGAATGAAGGTTGAAGGGATGAACAAAATCTTGAAGAGCTATCAGGCCTTGGATGACATGCTCAACTATCACCAATGTCCATTTGATAAATCAGGTCTTGGGTATGCAGGTGACTTCTCAAATAAGAACGAAAATGCTTTAAGCAAAAGGGATGTGAAGAAGCCAGAAAGAAATGGCGATGCTCCCAGTTCCAACAAAGGCAAGGAGAAACATCAAGGCTAGAATGGAAGAAATCTTGCTCCAATGATAGATCCTGATCCAAAAAGAAATGTAGATGATGTCAAATATGTGAGAGGAAATCATTATCATCAAAGGGTCTCAAGGCAGAAAGGCTTCAGAATTACATCAAGGAAATCTCCATCTCCTAGGTACCAAAGTTCGTTTTTTGGTTATTGTTATTCTTGTACAAACTTTCGTCACATGGCAAAAGATTGTAAAGCATATCATAAAGATAGATATTATAGTCCCCAAAAATCTCCAAGAAACTATTTTGTAGGAAGAAATCATGAATTCTTATTCATGAACAATGTAGAATGCTTCAAGTGTCATAACGTTGGTCATATGGCACGTGACTGTAACTTAACTTGGGCTCTTACACAAGCTAGAACCATGCAAAAGAAGAAAGTTACACAAGTATGGAGAAGAAAGAAAATACATTCTGAAAGTCCCTTGAGCTCTCTAGCCAACAGCATATGTCATTGGCCTGAATTTTGACAATCTAAGCATTAGATGGGAAGACTCTGCCAAAAGAGATGATGCATACAGTTAGGGGGAGCCTGTGATTCTTTATCATTATTGCAGAAGCTATTAGTGAAAAGGGTCCTCATGAAATCCTTGTTGAGCTATATTAACAATCATTCTTTGATGAAGATCATTTCTCAGGAGTAGTCCACTGAAGAACATGATCCTATAACCATTCTTTGGACTTTTGTTAAAGATGCTTTCCACTTAATCTCTAAGTAGTATTTGGAACAAAAGAGAATGGCATCTAATACTAGAGAAATAGGGGAAATAATTATGGACACTAATAGAGGAAATCTTCAAAGAAACAGATACATCTGGAATGGAGTCTGAAGTAAGAGCAGCTGGCAGCATATAACAAACTGAAGCATTGCAATAATATGCAAATCAACAGAATGAATTTAAAAGACAATTACAGATTAGATATCTAAATCTGCTAAGAGGAAATAACTTGCTGAGATATGTACAAGAACACAAGGAAAGGATGGAAGTGGCTTAAGGAGAAGCACAAAGACACAAATGAACTCAGATCTGAAGAAAGACAGCAAGAAAGACAACAATTTCTCTTGATTCAGACTATGAAGGTTTCTCAATTCTGTCCATGGAGATAGCAATATGGATTGAAGCATAAAAGCATGGACTTGGACACTTGATGTATGGCTATTTGTAATCTGATTGAAATCATTGAAGTAGAGCATCTTTAAGCATTTTTGAAGCCATGATTTCTGAGACATGAAGAGGGAATAATGTGTTGAATGATGATAAAGCATCAATCCTTCTATCTTGAATAAAAAGAAGAAGAGCACTATGACAGGGGGAGTCACAAACGCATGAAAATATACCATTCATGAAGAAAAAAAGTAGTTTGATAGGGGGAGTCCTTGAGCACTCCTTTGCCATTGATGTCAAAGTGGGAGAGAAGAAGAATATTGCCATCAATAACAAAGGGGGGAGATTGTTGACCTAGGTTGTCATTGATGTCAATATGGCAATATTCTAGATACTAGATGATGATATGAAGCCAAGGGGAAGCAGAGCAGATCCATGAAGAGACAGGAGCAAGGCCATCAGGATAGCCAAGCCATAAGCAAGAGTCTATTAACAGAGAAGTTAACAAAGGAGGCATATCAAAGCTATTGCAGAGTATCAGAGCAAACAAGAGGAGGTCTTTGAATGACACTACCAAGCCAGAGGAGCCACATTGGAGCAAGAGGAGCCATATCGGAGGAGCGTTGCATGTCATACATGCCTAAGAAGAACCAAGAGGAGCTATAGGGGGAGCCATATATGTATATATCATATATATATGGAAAGAAAAAGCTATCAGAGCTACAGGGGGAGCCATATATATCTGTCATATATATATGAAAAACAGAGCCACTGGAGGAAGCAAGCAGAGCCATCAGAGCAATGGAGAAAGCAAACAAATATATCGGAGCAATGTATGCCACAAAGGCATCATATGCATGCAAATGAGCTATCGGGAGCCATATATGCCATAGATTACACCATTGGGAGTTATCGGAAGAGCAAGGGATGCATTTACACTATTGGGAGCTATCGAAGGCAAAAACCCATCTATATATGCATTAAACACTATCGACGGAAAAAAACATAATATATAAATATATATATAATAAATACATTACACTATCAGAGGAGAAGACTTAGTGATTGCAATACACTATTGGGACATAAAAGACCTAGTTATATGCAAATACACTATCGGAAGAAAACATATATATATTAATATATTATATATATATATATATTATAAGATATCCGCGACAATGTAAATCGACGGTTCGGCTATGTGCCATCACCCCAAACTCCTGATTGCGATACATATATGTGGACTCACTTAAAAATTGTAAGATGGCTTAATGATAATATCACATCCGTCATATTAGGAGTCATGTATCGCATACATTGTAAAACCCTGTCCTCCTACAAGCACCAATTGTGATTGCAAGACTGGACCCAATGCAACATTGCAATTTGGCTTAATGTCATATCACATCCATCAGCATCAGCCATCCACCATCGACCATTGGCAACTACCAATTGCGATTACAAGGTAGACCCAAAGCAGTTATAGATGCGAGAGCAATATTTTTGAAGTCTACCCTTATCACTTCGCTCATGGTTTTTCTCATATTTTCTGTGCATTTGAATGTTGGCTTTGCGTGCGGTGTGAAGGAAAAAATGCATATGATAATGGTTCTGATAGTTCAGTAGGGTGGAACGGTGCCAGTTGCGATTGCGATCGTAACGTGACGTGTGGTCTCACACTTATGGTACAGTCTCTCCAAATGAAAGCCGCCATAAGCACTGAAGTCCTATCTATGAATGTTATTGAAAAAAAAGGGGATCTCTCTTATATCTTTTAATAGGGAACGTTTCTCTATAATACGGCCTCTCTTCCTCCTAAACGTGTCTTGTGAATATTGGAATGCTCGAATAGATAGAGGAAACCGAAAGCCGGGAAGCCGAAGAAGCAAGCGAGCACAGAGGAAATGACAGCGACTGAGGAGGAAGCTGATAGGATAAGCGAGTGATGAGGAAGCCGAAGAGCCAACGGAGAAAGGAAGCCAAAGGCAAAGGGTGTTAGGTATAAGAAAATAGAGAATTTTTTGAATGGGTAGGTGGTTGTATTGTTGAAATAGTTGGAGAAAACAGAGGCCATAACAGAGGGTCCAGTAGAATAGAAAAAGGGTCAAAGGACCAATAGGACAGGAGACAGTCGAAGGGGAGAAGTAGCTAACAGAGAAGCAGTTATGCTAAAGCATTCACTGTGACATTAGAACATATGCTTGAATAGAAAGTTGTTCTTATGTAGTGCTTAGTGCAGCTATGAGTAGACTCACTAAAGCTATGTGGAGACATTATCAGAGGTCATCTATTGGAGACTCTGAGTGGATAGTATGAAGAATTGTAAAGACTCCTTCATGAGAAGACTGGCTGTCATTGATGTTGTAGCATGGAGACTACAATGAAGCTATAAAAAAAAAGAACTCAGTGATGAAGAGTTCCGAGAGCATAACATTACTATCAAATGTGCCTTGAAAATATTGGGTCGAAACCCTTGGGGTTGGTTATTGGGTTGTGTTATATTCTTTCCACATAGTTAACAGCGGGTTTGAAGGGCACTCGTAACCCCACTTTATGGGGTCCGGGGCAGAACCCCAGAAAATTTTGGTTTTGGATCCTATGTTAGGTTGGACGGACCCACCTATGGTTTTGTGCATGATTTTTACAGATGTTTTTTGCATGCGATGGTTTTTGGTCCATGGGATTGGATGCTTTGGCATGTATAAATATGTATTGTAACATTGAAAGGAACATAATGAAAAATCAAGTTGGTAGTCTCAGTTTTGGGATCTAGGGGAAAATCTCTGTGTATATATTTTATGTGTTATGATCTCACATTATTTATTTTCTATGTTTTAGAATTCATATGCAGGTAATTTCTGTACGGGGTTAAAACCTACATTTGGTATCAGAGCTGTTTTGGCTTCAAGGGGACGCCTTTGTTGCTGAGGGGTTTCACTCGAGCCTGTGGTAGACCCTGTTCAGTGGGAGATCTGCGAGATCAATTTCGGCGGTGAAAGAAGATGGCAAGTAGTGGAAAGATAGAGATCGAGAAATTTAATGGTTAGAGTTTTGAGTTGTGGAAACTCAAGTTGGAGGATTTGTTGGTGGATAAAGACCAGTGGATTGCAGTAGATCTGGGTACTAAACCAATGGGAGTGTCCGATGAATAATGGAAGAAGTTGGATCGGAAGCCAAAGAGCACAATACGATTGTGTTTCAGATTCAGTATTGTTGAATGTATCAGGGGAAGCTACAGTGAAGGCTTTGTTGGACAAGTTAGGGGCTTTGTACCAATCTAAGTCTCTGGTGAATAAACTGTTCCTGCGGAAAAAGCTGTATAACCTGAGGATGAAAGATGGAGACTCGGTGACAGAGCATCTGAATGCATTTAATACTGGGTTAGTCAGTTATTATCTGTTGATATTAAAATTTCAGATGAAGATAAGTGCATCAGTTTGTTGTGTTCTCTACCAGACTCGTGGGATAGTCTGGTTATTGCAGTAGGTAGCAATGCAACTGCTTTGCAGTTTGATGAAATAGTCTTAGCCTTGCTGACAGAGGAGATGAGAGAAAAATATGGACAACCAGAATGGTGATGCCTTGTCTGTACGAGGACGGTCCCAGAACAAAAACAAAAATAAGTCATCGAGTGGGAGATCTAAATCTAGAGGGAGATCTAAATCTCCAGGAAAACCTATAAAGGTGGTGTGCTGGAAATGCAGAAAGGAAGGCCACTTCAGAAGGGAGTGTAAATCTAAAGCTTCTGATAAAGGAAAGGGATTTGATGCTTCTTCTGCAGACGCGAAAACCACCTCAGATGAAGGTGGGGATGTGTACTTGGCTTCTTCAAGTACACATGTAGATCATGAGGCATGGTTGATTGACTCAGGTGCATCCTTTCAATTCACTCCCCATAGAGAGTGGTTCTGCGAGTCTGAGAAATATGATGGTGGTGATGTCTTCTTGAGGGATGATAGGAAGGTTAGAATCATTGGTAATGGAAAAGTAAAGTTTACTTTGCAAGGTGGAAGGGTTAGAACACTTCCGGGTGTTCTACATATTCCTGCGTTAGCCAGAAATCTGATTTTTGTAAGAAAGCTGGATGATGCAGGTGTAAAAACAGTGTTTGAGAAGGATACCTGCAAGATGGTTCGGGGAGCACTAGTATTGATGCTGGGAGTTCGGACTAGAACTCTGTACAAGCTGCAAGGTAGCACTGTTGTTGATGGGTGCAACAGTTCTGTGGTTCTTGAAAGTGGAGCAGAAAATCTAGTCATCTCTAGAGAGAGGACCATGCTGTGGCATCAAAGGCTTGGACATATTGGAGAGAAGGGCCTTTGAATACTTCATGGTAAAGGTATGGTAGAAGGTATGAGTCATAGCTCTTTGGATTTTGATTTATGTGAAAATTGTGTATATGGGAAGCAGAATCGGGTGAGTTTCCCCTCTGGAAATAAGAGGGCAAAACAGATATTAGAGCTTGTGCACAGTGATGTGTTTGGACCTGTGAAGGTTCCATCACTTGATAAGTCTGTGTACTATGTATCATTTATAGATGAATTCTCAAGGAATACATGGATATATTTCCTTAAGAAGAAATCTGAAGTCTTTGACAAGTTTAAAGAATTCAAGGCTCTGGTGGAAAACTAGAGAAAGAAGAAGATAAAGGTGATGAGAACAGATAATAGTGGAGAGTTTTGTAGTAAGGAATTTGAAGAATTTTGTAAGAAGTGTGGTATAGTACGACAGAAGACTACACCATATACACCTCAACAAAATGGAGTTGCAAAAAGAATGAATAAGGCGTTGATGGAAAGGGCAAGAAGCATGCTCAGTGGTGCTGGGTTAGGATAGGAATTTTGGGCAAAGGCGGTGGATACTGCATGTTACCTAGTCAACAGGTTACCTTCATCAGCGTTGGAGGATAAGACTCCACAAGAGGTATGGACTGGTAAGAAACCCTCTCTTTCACATCTGATGGTATTTGGATGTTATGCATATGTACATGTTCCAAAGGAGAAACGAACCAAATTGGATAGTAAATCTAAAAAGTGCATCTTTATTGGGTATAGGGATGATTTGAAAGGTTATAAGCTTTGGAACCCAGTAACAAGGAAGGTTGTGTACAACCGAGATATGTTGTTCAGAGAGGTGAAAGATGTTATTAAACATGAAGTCCAACCAAAGGAACCCGAGAAGATAGAGTTTGAGCTAAAGGAGGAAGAATCAGACTCTACAACAGATGAGGAATCAGAAGCTGAAGAGCCACAAACTCTGGGTGTAAGAAGATCAGTTCGAGAAAGAAGGCAGCTAGAAAGGTATAGTCCACCTGCTTTCTGTTCAAATTTTTCTTTATCTATTACTGATGATGATCCCAGAATTGTGAAGGAAGTAGTAGATTCAGAGGATGGAAAACTATGGAAAGAGGCCATGGTTGATGAAATGGCATCTTTGCACAAAAATGAGGCTTGGGATCTGGTGGAGTTGCTAGCCGGAAGGAAACCCATTGGCAGCAAATGGGTGTTCAAGAAGAAGACAAATGGAGAAGGAAAGGTGGAGGAATTCAAAGCTCGATTGGTAGCAAAAGGTTATTCCCAGGTGTCGGGAATTGATTTTGGTGATATTTTTTCTCTGGTTGCCAAGGTAACTTCTATTAGATTACTTTTATCTGTTGTTGCTGCTTTGTGTTTTGAGGTAGAACAGATGGATGTGAAGACAAAATTTCTTCATGGGGATCTAGAAGAAGAGATCTACATGAAACAACCTGAAGGCTTTGCGGTGAAGGGTAAGAAAGAACTGGTATGCAAGTTAAAGAAGTCTCTGTATGGGTTAAAACAGTCACCAAGGATGTGTAATCAGAAATTTGATACATTTATACGGGGACTTGGCTTCACCAAAAGCAAAACATATCATTGTGTGTATTTTAAATTAATTGGTGACCGTGTTATTTATTTGGTCTTGTATGTGGATGATATGTTGCTGGTTGGAAATGACAAAGAAATTATGCAGGATTTGAAGACCCAATTGTCCTCCAAATTCGACATGAAACATCTCGGTGCTGCAAACTATATTTTGGGCATGGAAATTAAAAGAGATTAGGAAAAGAGGAAGCTCTAGTTAAACTAGAGGAAGTATGTCGAGAAAATATTGCAGAGGTTTAATATGCAAGATAGTAAACCGGTGAAGGTTCCTATTACTGTAGGTGTGAGGTTATCTGCTGAACAGTGTCCCAAGACACAAGAAGAGGAAGAGG
>APFE030478558.1:186249-205076 GCA_000404065.3 Pinus taeda
GGTCCATGGTATTGGATGCTTCAACATGTATAAATATGTATTATAAAATTGAAAGGAACATAATGAAAAATCAAGCTAGTAGTCCTGGTTTTGGGATCCAGGGGAAAATCTCTGTGTATATGTGTTTTATGTGTTATGATCTCGTATTGTTTATTTTCTGTGTTTTAGAATTCGTATGCAGGTAATTTCTGTACAGGGTTAAAACCTACAGTGGTGCCTCAGAAGTAAGAAGGATTGGAGTCCTTGGGGTTGATGCCTTAGAAATAAGAAGGATTGGAGTCCTTGGGGTTGATGCCTCAGAAGTAAGAAGGACTGGAGTCCTTTGGATTGTTGCCTTAGAAGTAAGAAGGATAGGTGTCCTTGGGACTGGTGTCTTAGGAACTGGAAGGATTGAAGTCTTTGGGAGTTGGTGCTTCTAAGTCCAAGATTGGTGCCTTGGCGAAATAGAGTTGGAGCTCTTGAGGTTGGAGCCTCACAAAATTCCAAGTTGGTGCTTGGCAACTGATTGCAACCACTTATATATTGTATCTATTTTACTACAAAGATTATATGAATAAAAGCACTTATTCTTTTTGTTCATCTTGTGTTCTGCATATAAATGTTTTAACTGGTAAAACAATAGTCGGAAAAAGAAATACTGATTCAGCCCCCCCTGTTATCACTTAAGAATTCTAATGCCAAAATTTTCACATTAGTTTGATGCTAAGGGTTGGTGCTAGTCTAAGTTTGATTTTTTTTTTCCTTAGAGTCTGAGTCTTAGGAGTCTTGAGTCAACTATGCATTCTCATTCATCACCGGTCTCATAACCATGTGTCAGTTTTGTTCAAAGGTTACTATGTGCCATAAAGCTTTTTAGGTAATTTCACAGCGCATAAATCCTTTTTAGCAGTTTCGCAGCGCAACATGTTTTAGGTGATTTCGTAGCGCATAATTCAAATTTTATACTGACTGCGTTACAAAATCGGAGATTCGTGCAATCCGTAGCAAATCTTTCCCAAATGTCAAATCTGTCAAGTCCAATTATGGTTGCGTCATCCACTGTCAGCTTATATACTCCACATATCAGGTCTAACCGCTTATCTCCATCATTATAGTCGCTAGGTACTCTGGTACACTCCGATTGCAAGATCCAAGAAAAGTCAGGTATGCACAGTCTTAGTCATGATTGCATTCATTGCATAAGGGACAAATCTACAAACGTTCAATTTGAATGCATTACATATCAAGCGAGGCAGCTATCAAGTGAGGCAGAGATCAAAGATTGAAACAGAGCCGGTCATCAAACATATCATTCCGCTGGAGATTCATGGAGGGGTCTATAGAGAGAAAGAATCACAGGTCAGGCAAGTGTTTAAGGACTGAACCTAAAGGTTTAGACATAACCTTGAGGAACAGGGAAGTTGAGCATGCATTCAAGCAAGCTGGGTGCTGGAATTTTTGTAAGAAACTCTAGGGAGGTCATGCATAGGTCACCAAGGAATTTGCCTTGAATTTCACAGGACTAAATTCAAAGGTTGGTATGCTTGAACTGCAGGTCTCACCAGACATAATATCCACAGTTACGGAGATTCCAAGAGGGCAAGAAACTTGGTTTAAGAATTTCAAATTCGATATGAACCCATGTAAAGAATTTCTGAAGCACGAGTTCTTTAACTCCGATTTAAACAAATCTGTTCCTAGGAGCTATGTCAAGGATTCGTATGCCAATTTGCTTACCTGCATACAAAAGTACCTTACCTGTGAAGGGAGATACAATAAGGTGTATTCATATCATTTCAAACTTCTGTTGCATTTCACAGGGAAGACATCTATTGATTTACCTTTCTTCTTATTCCGTAGTCTAAGTAAAATGTGTGATAAGGTGCAATTAAGGAAAGAGGCTTGTGAGAATTCTTTGTTTCACCATGGATTGGTTAAGTTGATTGTTTTGCATGAACTCCAGAGAGTAGGTAGGGACTAGCCCACATTCATATTCATGTCTGGTTTCAAGAACGAGACCGGTCTCAGCCCTCAAGCTATAAAAGATCTTCCAACAATGACTAGTCATTAGGCAGAAATAAGATCCATGAGGTTTTCAAAGTTGAAGGCTAGGAAACAAGTAAGAGAATCCACCCAGCCACTGACTATCCAGGATACACCCCAGCAGTCCCTTAAAGAGAAAGCTCAGGTCAAAGAAGGTGCACATGAGTCAAACACAGGTGAAGGAGTTCAAAGAAGAAGGACTAGGAGCCAGGTAGCTAAAGAAAAAGGCAAATCAGTGGTGACTGAAGACACCCCGGTTTCAAAGGGAAGTCTTAATGACATATTGTAGGCAATTGATATTGAAGAGTCTCCCCTGGTTCAAGAAGATATGATAGAGTCAGGAAAAGACAAGGCTAAGAAAAACAAAGCCTCGAAAAAGCTCAAGTTCGATGATCCAGTTGATAAATTTGTCTTTAGGCCAAGAATACCCATAACAAGGAATTTCAAAGACATACAGGAGATATTGCTAGCAGTAGATGAAACAAGGGAGGCAATACAGCCTCATGAAAGAAAAGATAAAAGCAAAGCAGTTACCCTTCAAGAAGAATATAGTGTGGAAGAGTTGAAAAGGAGGTTGGAATTGGCAAACTTTGAAATTGCTAGACCGAAGAAAGCTTCCAGGAAATTTGCAATCAAGGAGGCTTATTTTAACCAAATGCAAGCTCGGTGGGAGGACAAAACATTTCAAATACCCGAGGTGGTTGATTTTAATGTTCAATTCCGTAGCTGGACTATCCCTGCAATAATGGAAGCGAAATTCATCAGAAAGGTCAATACAAACCTGAGAACTGGGATCAGAGTCATGAAGAAACAAATTGAGGACTTAAAGATACAGTTAAGCCAGCGGAAAGAATCTCCTTAAAGAAGTCACACATCAAATAAGGTTATGTTTTAAATTTTGATGGTTTTCCTTGTTACAGTCTTTCTTGAAGAATCATACATTTTCACTCAGTTTTGAAAAGCTTTGGGGCATTTGAAAAGGATGTTTAAATATCAAGAGGCTCAAAATAGAAAAATTTTGGGTTGAAACTGTGTTTTGGAATTACCCAGCAGTTTCGTAGCATGCTATGAAACTGCTAAAGATGGTGACTAATGCACAACAGTTTCGTAGTGCGCTACGAAACTGCTAAAGCTACATAATTTAAACTCAGTCAACAGATTTTGAGAGACCGAGGGAAAATTTTGAAAAAGGAATATCTTCAAAGGATAATCTAAAGTTATCAACTTTCAACAAGGTCAAGACAGGTGGAGGAAATATATATTCGAACCCAATTTTAAACTTTTTGCTATAAAGTGATCATATTTACTATAGTCAATGATATGTCAAACAGCTTGGAGGAGCTTTTGTCTTCACACATGGAAAAGGTTGACAACACATCAAGGACGTGGCATTCTGATATATTTTGCATAATCAAAGATGAAGGGTATGGTTCATTGGATTCGAATATCTTTGAGGAAAACCACAGGCAGATAAACACGAGCAGTTCCCTACTTTTCAGGCAAATGGAGAAGATGGGAAATTGAGGACTAGTATGGAGCTTCGAACATCCACCACAGCCAAACTAAAAAAAGACCACTTGTCAAAGAACGAGAATGATTGTAATTAAGGCTATTATTAGCATGATATGGAGTTAGACTCCTATTTGACTTAGATCTCTAAAAAGTCCAGTTAGCAGTTTGTTACTTTTAATAGGTAGTTAGAATTTGATTAGGTGTCATAAGAAGTAGAATTCGAGTTCCCCTCATGTTGGAGGAGGTATCTTAGCCTTGTAAAAGAACTCTATATATACAAGAAAGAGCAATGTACCAGGGGTTGGAAATTTATTGAAAAAGCTCTGATATTTGGCTTCATGTAAAGACTCTGTTTTAGTAATACAAGATTGGCTTTACTTCTCAGGACTCAGGAGGGATTCGATGTTCAGGATGTGTTGTGTTATTCTTTTCCTAATATTTGCAGTGGTATGAATGTGTAATCACTTAGAATTCACTTATAGTGCTCTAACTTCCTGTATGCATTCATATACTGTGTGGTCCCATATGTTTTTGTTATGTTCTGAATGTGTTGAATGTTGAATGCCCTGACTTCTATGTAAGGTTAATATCATTGTTATACTGAGATGATGTTGACTCCATAAGTCCAATGGATAGTTGCTAAATGTGTTTCCACCATTCATATTTTTACATTTGTTTCACAAGAGTTAGCCATCTTAACTATAATAAAAAGCATTAACCCTTTGAGAGAGCCCTCTCTGGTTGGGGAGGCTAAGCCTCAGCCTAAAGTAGGTTTGAAACAGTTACTTGAAGTCTTCCTGGTCTGCAGCCTTCCAGGGCCTGATTTTGAGATAACACCCCCTCTTAGTATTTCCAACAAAATAGTACTTCGGAAAATTTGACTCCCAAAGGTGAATGTCATCATTCTGGTTTAAAAACTTGTCTTTACTTTAGCATTGGAGTTTTAGTAGGTAAGTAGGGAAAGCTGTATCTTTAATTTGAAAGTCTCTATCGACTAATGCAAGGTGGTCAATATCCAGGCGAGGGGTTTACAGAGGTCTTACATCCGAGGAAGTTTGGGAAGCCATAATTGGGTTAATTCAACTAAATTATGCTTTCTATGACTTCAGGAGTGAGGTTTAGAATCTCTGGAACAGTGGGAAGGTAATTACAGTTTGTGAAAAAGGGTTTTGGGTGGACAGTAGGCTTCTCTTCAACTTCAAGAAGGTTTTTTTTTAGTTAATTTAATTAATTGACCATTCAATAATTATTGTGTGTTTTTCAAATTCACAGGGCTATTTTGGTTTTTCCAAGATACCTGGAAATTGGTGATTTGGTGTGCAGACGAGGTTCTGTGGTAGCTGCAGAGCGTACTGAGGCTTGAACTGGATAGTTGTTGCTTCAATTTAGTGTCCACAGCACCTTCAGGTGGTAATTAGTGGCTAAATTGGTCACTCATATTTTCTGGGTGTCACAATTGGCTTACAACGGTTTGCAAAAAAAACGAGCGAAAAGAGCAATTTGGGGTTTTTTCAGCCTTTTAACTGATAACAGTCACATTTTGGCATGAATATTATTGAATGAACATTGGTCAGTTTTTTTTTAGGCGGGGAGGTGGTTTTGTGTGACATCGTACCGCTTTTAGATGGCAGATACTTTTTGCGAGCACACGATATAACATGGTGTTGCCATGAAGCCAAACAATGCTTGGCCAAAACTATGAATCTTGCATTCTCTCAGGCTGTTCACTGTCGGGCAATATATCCGCACTATATGGCTTTACTCTGTTAGATCTGGGGTGGGAGATCGGAGGGATATTTCATAATTGAGTTGCATGGACGAAGTTGGGAAAGTGGTTGACAGGGCCTGAGGTTTAATTTCAAAGAATTGTAATTAATTAATGAATAATGTCGGGATTTAATATAATTAGTGGGCTAATGAAGGTGGGACCATGGGTTATGTGGCGGGGGTTTTTTAACTACACTAGGGTTGGTGGGTTAAAAAGGGTATCGGGGAAATATAAAGTGGGGGATGTTAATTACACAGGGGCATAGGTAAAACTTAGGATAAAGGGTTTTTGTGGGTTTTTAAGGGGAAAAGGGAAATTAATAAGAGGGGAAAGTGATATTTGTAATGGGGAATGGGTTTGACACTAGGAAAAGGGGTTTTGGGAAGGGAGGATGATTTTTGAAGGGTAATTTCTAGGGAAATGTTTGAAACCAAGGGGTAAAAGGTCAAAATGAGGGGGAAGGGTATTTATAAGTATTAAAGTGATAATGGGAGAAATTAGCAAATAAGTATGTGGGGATGTAGTGAAATGAGGGGAAATTTAGTAAACAAACTTTGGTGAATATCGTTTCTTTTTCTGAACTCCTCCTCCACATGAAACATAGGATTAAGCATGATAAATGTACTTTTGACTTAGCAACCTTATGCACTTTGCAAAACTTCTTCTACCTACACGTTATTTACCCTAACATTTTTTCTTCATTTCAATGGGTGCATTTGAGCTTGTTGACCCTTTATTTCCTTTTATTTTGAGAAGAAAACCATCTAATTCAAACGTTATAACTTCCAATGGCTGAGATTAAACTGATGAGCTCATTATTATTTTCTACGAAACTACTGACCTGCCAAGGTTAAATAGTTTGGCTAGATATTTATTCTTTATCTATCAACATGAAATTTAAATAATGAATGAGTCAAGATTAGGCTATTTCACCATCATGGATTGTGGCATTTTTGACAAGCTGCACACAACTTTATTTTGCATCATAAAGTAAAAAGTAGTGGCATTTGAATTTGCACACTTTCATGATCTACTTTTATTTCTTTTTGGGGTTCATATTTTTCATTTTTTTTTTTATCTTTTTCTTTCTTTTTGTCCTTTGATTATTCTTTTAGGACATACCCTCTTTACATTTTTTTATTTTTAATATGGAAAACATTTTGCAGAAAGAAAAAGTATGTACAATATTACAAGACTAACCATACCCAATTCAAAACTATGAATCCTATTATTATAGGACCCTAACACGAGGGAATTTACTGGAAAACACACTAAGTGAAAAAGACACTAGGTGAAATTTTCACTTACAAAGACAATTACTCCCATCCCTAGAGATAAATAATCTCAGTTTGGGGAAAGAAGTCAAGAGGGGGGAAAGCGGGAAACCTGAGGCATTTGAGAAGGGAGATGGAAAAACAATTGGATTCCTCAATTGGACGTTGTTGTGGGAGGCTAGAACGTTGTAGATAGGGTATTCTTGACCTAGTTGGCCACTAGAAAGCCTAGTCAGACATGGAGTTTGTAAATTCCTAAAGTGATTTCTTTGGTTGTAGAAGTCTTAGGAGGACCTCGTGAGGTCTCTATTTACTATTGTCTGGAATTGGAAACTTACATATGGGGAGGGGTAAAGGTACCATTCTCATTGGTTGGAAGGAGTGTTCTTGCTCCTTGTGGATTCTCCTGGAAGCCTAAATGAAAGAACTAATTCTTTTCTTTATATTTCTCCATAACTTTTATTGCTACTATAATTATTGTGGAATGAGTGTATTTTGTAATCAAAATGTTGCCTAGTTGAATAATGAACATAATGGAAAATCCTTCATGTGATTACAATAGAAGAAATTATTTTTGCAAATACTATGGTATGTAGTACTAGTTGAGACATTGAATGGAGGGACTCTCTGTGAGTGTAAACTGTAGTTGGGTGATTGAAGAAGCCTTTAGTTCCATGTGAGTGTTAATTGAGCATACAGATAAGTAATTTTAAGTGGATGATATAATAATTTCTCTGTGTTTGTAAAGTTGTCTGTCTACATTCTGGAACCTTCTTAATTGTTTGCAAGTTAATGTTATAATTTAATATAGAGGTAGAACATCCATTATAGAACAATAAATAAAGAAATTGGTAGTAGTAAATGATAAACTTCCATGTATTTTAGGTATCAGCCTCTGAATACATGCAGCATAGGCCTAGTTATAAGAAAAGGGGGGGGGGGGGGGGTAAGTCGCTGTCAGCATTGGTTAGTTCAGCCTCCAATGGTGACCCAAAGGCCAGACACACTGTAGAGGAAAGGACACCTAAGCTTTATGAGTTAAAATGAAAATCATATTAAGGAAACACAAACTAGGTTCCTCAACTAATACAACAATGGGAAAAACGAGTTTCTTAACTTCAGAAAACCCTAGACAAATATCAAGAATTATTGTTGTGTTAACAAGAAACTAAAAGTAAGTAATGAACAATGAAAACATTGCTGGAATGCGAATAAAGTAAAACTCAAAATATGCAGAAGTGTGTAACCATATCTATGTATAGAATAACATTGGTAATGTAGAAATAAGACAATTCAACACTGTAACAATTGAGCAAAATTCTGTGGAGTAAAATATATTAAATTGTATTAAACAATACATGGCTAATGGTAATCCTTACTATTGTAAAATAGGGGGAAACAACTTTCTTCCATAAACTGTCAATACAAAATTAAACTTGCAAAGAAGTGTCTATTACAAGAAAATAACAATGACTAGAAATTGAGCCTAGTCTTCATCAAAATGATTCTTCCAAAATAGGAGTTATATATAATATATATATATATATATATATATATATATATATATATATATATATATATATATATCTATATATATATATATATATATATATATATATATATATATAATATATATATATATTATATATATATATTATATATATATATATATAAGGAACCTCTTCCCAGAATGGAAGAATTGACACAAGTAGTGGTCAATGAAACACCAATCCTACTCTAACATTTTTTTGAAACATTAACAATTAGAATGAACCTGTAGGCCCTTTTTAGGTAGCCTCTGTAGTAGCTGACATGTTACAAAACCATTAAACCCTAAGGAGGAACATAAATGATAACTAAGCCTTAAACACTGAAGTATGTATTAGAATCAGAAAGGAAGGCAGAGGCAATAAACTTTCAAGTCACTGTGTCGAACCTTAATGGGCTTTCCAAGAATACCTCGAAAGGAGCCACCAATTAAAAAATCTTTCCTTTGGAGAAAGTTTTGGTTTGAAACTGATTGAACCACCAGGGTATGAGGAAGCTATACCTATAGACAATATGTAAGCCAATGAAAAACTCGTCAATATATTTATATAACGAAGAGAAATATTAAATTTAAAGGGAAATATTAATGGCGTATGAAAATAAAATACCCGTGAAGGAGTGGTTTGGCACTAGACCCAACCAAAATCTGTGGACGATGACAAAACCCCCCTCAGTCTCACAGTCAAGAAAAGGAAAAATGTAAAGGTACAAGCATCCATGGTTGTAGCTAATTAGTTGTAAATGGTAATGTCAATTTCCATAGCTAGACTAACAGTTGTGCATGAGAACCTATCAAGGTTATAAAACCAAACCTTAGAGACCAAATTAACAATATTTCTCATCGTCATAAGGAAGATAAGATACAAAACCCTACTTGATATCATTAAATGAACATTTGACATTGGACAATAGGATTTTGTACGTGTGAAGGTGAAAGAGAAGATCATGTTGTAGAGTGGCATCATCTCTAGCAGCAGTGGCAGAATGAAACTAAAGAGTGGCATCATCTCCATGAGCAGTGGCAGAATGAAACTACATCAAGGGTTTCAGGTGGGATATTACCCTAACCACTCCCTTAGCCATAAGAATTGTCATATCACTTGCAAATTGATAGTGTAGACAACCCCCAAGTGTTCATCGCACATGCAACCAGAAGATGTTCGAGAGGCTTCAAATGGTTCTTGACATATAACATAATGTTCACGAATTAAATAAGGTCACGGATTATTAACTGGAGGCTAGATTTAATAATGGTAAAAAACCTTAGGCTAAGATCAACAATTGTTATTTTTCCCTCAGGTATGTGAAGGGTTGATTCCCCAGTGGGGTAATTAAATTAAATATGGCGAGAAATAAAGTGAGGTGGATTTATCATCATGTTCCATTCTTAGATTATGAATTCTCATTGGTCCTCCAAATGTAACTGTAAGGTTTCCAAATTCATTTCCGAAAGTAATAATGTGCCTGCGGTGATGTAATGGGTTTACTAGTATTTTGTACCATGTGCTTTTCTTTAACTTTAATTTCTTTTTAACTTAAGTTTTGAAGGGTGTTATAGTTGGTATCAGATTTGAAGGGTTTGAAATTGTTGCATGATTAAGGGCAATAAGGAAAAAATAAATTCCCGTCCAGAGTACATTAAAGTAATTTCATTACATAAAATAAGGTATCAAGTATTAATAAACCTATGACTAAGTCCATCCTCATCTACAAAGACTAACTTATTGAGTGTCTATGAGAAGAAACAATTGTTTAAGGAAAAATGGACAGTAAATGATGATTAAGAACCATATTTGAATACATAAATTTTTAATCAAGAGTTGGCAATGAACAATAAATGAGAGAATAAAATAAATTCTATGTTATATAGCCAAGAAACTAAAGAATACTTGGAGGGGTACATTGAAATGAACTCTAGCACACAGGTTCACAGTTATCAAAATACCAATTGGACTATTGTTGGAATTATTTTACCTACAAAACTAATATATTTAGCATCTAGGAGAGCCAATATTTGTTGGACAACTCAAGTAGCAACACTATTGAATAGATAATGGGAAGAGAAGTTTATGAGTGGTAATGATGAAGGAAGTGTTAATTCCTATTATAAAAGATCAAATGGATAGGAGTAAGACAAAGAAAGGTGTTGCATATAGAATTACGCTGAAAAGTGAAGAATCATCTGTATGTTGAGTGCTTGATAACAATTGTGATACTCTTCTGTTAATTTGCACAAAAGATTATTACGATACATAATTCGTAAGCATTGGAATATATAAGGTTGATATTCATAGTGGTGTTTTATATTAAACATCTAGTATAAATTCTCAATGAAGCAATCAACAGTGAGGTGGTTTCCTATCAATTGTGACATATAATAAGACCTAACTAACCTAACTAAGAAAATTCTTTAAAATAAGAATTGAGTATTGGATAATTCCATCTATAGGTGGAACCTATCCAAAAGTAGGTGTCTCTGGCATGAGATTGGGGTGACCAGAGTCATAGTAGGCCATTCCAAAAGAGTAACAACTTGACAAGGAAAAGGTTGTAAATTCTATTTTGAAAGGCTCATTTAACTAAAGATTAAGACACAAATTAGCATGAGATACACAAGGTTTTGCTGAAGGATTATTGTTTTCGGTTTTATATATGCCTATCATCATATTGATATAAACTTGGAGAAGAAAATTAATAAGTGGTAGAAGTATAGAGTAACCCTACTGAGGGCCAACCTCCTGAAAGGAATAAAGGAAATTAATAATTCCCTTATAGAAATGAAAGTAATATATGATAAAAGAACTGCTAGTTCGTGGACAACATGAGGAGAAGATGTAACATAAAAGATAATTTTTAAGTTTGAAATGACTCGATATTAGTATCTTGGCTACTCCAAGACATCAACTAAGACACAGAAGCACATCAGAGTGGTGTTGGTGATGCTCAAAAGGGCACCAACTTCACACTAATTTTAGTAAGTAAAAAGCGAGCAATATTAAAGGAAACTTCCATAATATGAAAATTTACAATGAAAGAAATGAAACAAGCCTTAAAATATAGGAAATAACCCACTCAACATTGAATCATTTGTACCTGATGGACACAAGGGTTCAGTATTGGTGTTAATTTCAGACTCATAACACTAAATCATGCAATTATTTTCTAATTGGTCTATTTTATAATCGCCTTGAGAGTGGAAAAGGTTATGCTGGGTTAAAATAAAATGACAAGAGAATTTTGATTGAATGAAATTACTATCTAAATATTTGGGGATAAAGTGGTATAGTAGGGAAAATTAGTAAAGACTGCAAAAATTATACATATACATATGTCTATAATACATTTGTAAATTACTATTAACAAGATATTAATAATATAAAAGAACTCTTAAATAGAACCTTGTTGTTTTGATGTTGGTTCTTTATTTTTTACCATGTTAAAAGACAGGGAGGACAACATAAGAGGATATATGTGTGTGTTAAGTACACATGACAATGACCATGTATAGATAGTGGGCAAGTAGCTGAGTAACTCCAATGACAAAATATTTCATCTGAATCAATACAGTATGATTAAAAGAAAATATGCATGCTAGATTTCATGGGAAATCTAGTAGAACTACGGGAAATGTACACAAAATAATATTTTTTTAAAAATGGGTCAAATTTTAAAAATGTAATAAAAAAAAATAAAGATGGAAAAAGGAAAGCACTCAAAATATTCTACATATGACAATGAATGTGTATATTAAATACTTTTAGGAGTGTGTTGTATTAATTTAGATTAAAGTTGTGAATGACTAACAATTTTAAATAAGTTGATATAATACATTAAAGAAGAGTAAAAGCACGTTAAATTTTAGGGGTGATTTAGTAAAACTACAAGACATTATAGAAAAATATCAAATGATACAATTGTAACTATTGTGAGAACTCTTAACTAAGTCCATGCTAGTTTGATGCCTTTTCTTAAACAAATTGGCTATTATAATAAGCTGAAAAGGGAAATATACATATATGTACATGTATAAGGGTGTGAGGAACACATGACAACAAACGAGGATATCACATTTTGTTGTATTAACATGCCTCAAGGAATGGATGGTGGGTCCAAGTAAAATGATGATTGAAAATGAACAGATAACCGAGTAAGATAAGGTAAGGGTATACCTGTTGACATGGAAAGAGTAACGTGCCACTAGTCAATGTTATTTCTGGATAAATACCAAAATTACGACTCCTATGGATACAAATGGAGTTGGGTTAAATGATTGACTAGAATTGTTGCTTACAAATGCCATGTCGATATAACCACACTAAGGTAATGTATTGAGAAGTATTGTTGCAAGACTTGATGATTTTAAGTTAATATATTATTTCAGGTAGTGCTCTTAAGTCACCATAGTGACTCTATTAGTATTATTATGTTCTTTTAAGCTTAAATAAGAACAAAAGTAAAGGAGGGAACCTTTAAAAAAAAGAAGCAAAAACTAATTGAATTATAAAAATTTGATTAAGGTTTCTATGTGAAATGGTGAGTAGTGAGCGGATAAAGAAAAAGGATGTTAGCAAAATGACTACTATGAAATGGGTTAATTAGGCCCAAATGAAGTTAAGAATATTAATCCTTTTACCAAACCACATGAACCTAAAGTCTATATGAATTAACTAAGCTGCTAACCGAACGAAGTGAGTAACATGCTAAAGAATTGATATATAAGAACAACTATATACTATATAATCGGAGGAAGTGTGGGATAATTAATAGGCATATACATGTAAAAAAAATTACATGAATATACATGGAAGAAAATTGTGTACAATTTTTATCCATCACATGCAATGTGACAGGGAAAGGGCCAAAACTAAAAGTAGGCTGCAAAGTGGACTTAGTGTTGCATTGGATTCCAAATAATTTAATTACTAGAAAAAAAAGGGGGCAATCCAAAATGAACATAATTAAGCTACTTGGACAAGTAGACATCATGGAAAAGGAAAGAAGACATCCTAAATGTTACTCATGTAAAAATAGTATGTATAAAAATTTGAATGAGGATAAAAGGCATAATAGTGATAATTTGTACAATCTCTCATCAGAGAAAAGAATGATTGAATTATGAATATATTAGTATATTGATTAGAAAGTAGTGCAAACATAGATGATACCTTTATGGACTGAAATTTGTAGTAGAACTACGTGGAGTGGTCTTGTCGATTGGTGAAATCATTGGGTAAATAAAATAATTTACAATGATGTGGTTATAATGATCCTAAGAACTCATATTGAGTGTAGGTTATTGATGCTTACTAGGTTGTGATGTATGCTAATGATCTTTGATGGGTATATAAATAAAAAATAACATCCTAGTAATGAAGATTGAAACGATATATGTATATATGATCTTAAATAAGTATTGATGAGAAATTAATGACCACAAGGATGGTGAATATAGGCCAAATTGGAAAGGATGACTATAATCGAGCCTCTTTGTGTTCTCATTTAGAGGAAACGGTGCTACAGAAACAAGTAGTTACCGCTTTAAGTGTGGCAAAGGTACTTCAATCGGGAAAGACTACCTATGAAGCTGGGACTAGATGTTTTATGCGTAAGGAGATTCTAGCCTGTGTTGAAGGCTAGGAAACACGAAGGATTCCATCCTGTGTTAAAGGCTAGGAAACACTAAGGACGATGTTTCACTCAAGAGGGGGAAGATGTAACACTCCCAATGAAAACTAAATAGTTAATATACTTTTACTGTGGTAATTTAGTTAATTATGGGAAGTTTAATATTTAAAGTTTATTTTGATTTTATTTTTGGTTATGGCTAGCCAAGGAATTTATAGGAAAACACACTAAGTGAAAGTTTCACTTACCAAACATTTAGAGATAGTTACTCCCATCCCTTGAGTAAAATAATCTTAGTTTGGGGAAAGAAGCCAAGAGGGGGAAAAGAGGAAAACATGAGGCATATAAGAAGGGAGATGGAAAAACAATTGGATTCCTCAATAGGAAATTGTTGTGGGAGGGAAGGACACTAACAAATAAGGCGTTCTTGAGTTGGCTGGCAAGTGGAAACCCTAGTCAGAATTGGTGTCTGTAAATTCCTAAGTTGAACTTGTTTTGGTTCTAGAAGTCGGTTGTAGTGGCTACAACCACCCTCCAAAATTTTGGCCTACACCCAATTTCAAAGCCTCCCTTGAGAGTTCCACTTGATGATTGCATACACTCGACTTCAATCCATGAGATCGTGTGACCCTTCACACCCACCTTGCTTGTTTATTCCAACCAAGCTTTTGCATGTTGATGTCAAGGACATGCTTGCAACCATGTTCTGGTCATGGTTAAGGTCTTCGCTTTGTGTGTAAATGTTATATTTGCTATGAAATCATCTGTTGCACTCACACATGCAGTCACATTCATTGTCAGGCAAGCATCATCACAATCGATCAACGATCAATCACAAGTGGTGCGCTTGTCGCTTGCACCGTCAGTTAGTCATGTTGAACATGTGTGTTTGGATGATTTGAGTAATCTCGTTATCGAGTCATGTAAGTGTATATTTGCAGGATCACATATGCATCTCTTGCTTGTTCATACACTTAGTCATTTTGCTTAAGTTCTGACAATTGGACTCCCCTCTGGCACCCGGACCATCACCCTGCCATCGACTCGATCGAATGTCACTCGGAGCAGGACAAAAGCACCAAGCAAGTCATTTCAAGCTATGCTGCCAAAAGAAAATCAATTAGCCTTCAGGTTGATCGATCGGAGGATTTGACTCGGTAGCCACCTCGAGTCTCATTCCCCTAAAAATTTGTCCAGAGGCTACAAACCTTGCTCACTCCGCTAGATGGGAAAATTTCACAGACAGACTGGATAGACACCTAGTCTCCGTCCATGTCTCCGTCAGAAAATTGCGCAATTTTTCCAATTATTCCTCCCGACAGACGGCTGACTGCTCACCCAGAAAATTGTGCAATTTTCATGAGCAAGCCCTTTGCTACCTAATACTGTGCTCAGCTCAAAAATTGCGTAGAAGTAATCATCAGTCCGACCTTCAAGCCTCTGTGCAGTTTCTCTCACTAGCAGCTCCTAGTAGGAGACTTCCAGTTCCCTCCAGAACTTGTGTAGTTTCTATTGCCAAGCTCCCAACAGGTGACTGCTAGTTCCCCTAAAAAATTGTGCAGTTTCTATTGCCAGTGACCCAACAACTAGCTATTAGTTCCCTTTAGGACTTGTGTAGTTTTTTCTTCCAAGCTCCTGGCCCGTTCCTCCAGAAAAATGCACAAATCCTGTCTGCCAATCCTCCTTGCAGCCTGGCTTGTTCCTCCAAGAAATTGCACAAATTTTGCTGTCAATCCCCTGGTGCCCACTCATTCTAGAAAATGCGCAGGTTTTTTCTGCCTTTCCTTCCCACAACCTAGACTATCCCTCCAAAAATTTGCGTAGTTTTTCGTTCCAGCCTAGCCAGACCTCGCGGACAGTCCCTGTCGACTCAGATTACCCATCTTCATTACGTAATGACTGTTGTGCAGTTTCATCAGTAGTGCTCAGAGCCATCATCCTACCTCGCAACCTTTCTTCCTCTCCCACTCACCTACATCTGAAATGATCATGTGTCTTGGTAGAGTAGGAGGTTTTTGGATTTGATTTTGTCTCATCATGAGTGACTATAGGTATAGGTTCACTAATAAACATGGCACAACATCAAATGGGATGAACGATGGGAGCACATGCAGAAGGATAGGTTAACCAATGGAAAAACAAATGATGCATGTAAAGAGATGTGCTCCCGAATGGATGATCATGCAAATATGTGTTCATGGATGAAAAGATGAGCAAACATGCAATATGTGCTCATGGATGGATGAACAAATGAACATTCACCTTTCGTGAACAGATGAGCCTATCAAGTCTTCTAACATAGAAGTAAGGAGTAACGTTCCAAACCAACATCAAGCGATCCAATGACCATCAAAGGCTCTGCGCACCTTACCATGTGGAGGTGAAGCTGTGACACACCATGAAGACATCTACCACCTAGTAGCATTACAGTTCAACATGAACTCCAACAACAACACAAATGTACCAACACTATCATGTCAAGTTGTGTCATGAGTCATGTTGTCCACATCCATGTTGTCAATCAATGTAATGTAAGGTGGAGGTCTAATAGACCCGCTTGTTGTACAAAGAGTCATGTAAAGTCAAAAAGTCATGGAAGTTAAATAATCATGAGGGTAGTCAAACAGCCACAAGGGTCAGTTTCACCCTTGGCTATAAATACCCCTCATTTGTACATGTAAATGACTTTTCACATCTGCTCTTCCCACGTAGCTAAGAGATTTTGTGATATTTTCTTTGAGGAGTAAGTAATGGATCCAATGCCTCGTGCACGGGGTTAGTGATGTATGGTGTAACAATGTGTTTGGGAACTTTCTCTTAATTCAGAAGCCTACTAACAGGCCATCACGTTTCACACATGTATTGTAATTGTTGTAAGACTAATCTTGAACACTTATAATGCATGTTGCTTTAACCTGTGTTGAACACTTGAACTTATTTTACTTGTTGTAATACATACTATGTTAATGAAAATGTGTTGTATATGTTGTTAACATTGTCTCGCTCGTGGTAGCTACCTCCCCAGACATCAGAAAAACCTTTCACATAAAACTTGTTGTAACAACCGTTGCACTCATGTAGACTCATCCACTGAGTGTTGTATGTGTTATCTTACCTTGTGTGTTGTGACTATAGCATCCATGTGGACTGCTCCTCCGGAAGATGCATGTCCTATTGTGTTGTGTGTTCCTAGCAGAGTTGGAGCTTCCTCCCAACTGACTTGGGACTTAGTCTCACCCTCTCCCTCTACAATGAGAGAACAATTGTCATAAGTAACACTAGCAATCACCAGGCATGCGAACCTCACTTCTCAAAGACAAATCATACCACTCTCCTTTGCTGACAAGAAAGAGTTGAGGAAAATCCTTAAGATAATGGAAACCGAGCCATCATACTAGATGGGAATACCACACCGAACGGTCTGAGGTCTAGTTGGAACTTGATACCAGGGTGATCCCTTGAATGTTGGTGGGTCTAGCACCATCAATGTTTCTGGCGCTAGAAGGAGGGAAACCAATTTTATATTATTGAACATCCTCTCACACTCATTCATTAACCATCTGGTCAAGGCAGTAACTCACACTCCCTCTCACCTACAAACAACTCTACAGTTGGTTACTCCTCACCTCCCAGGATTGAACTCGATATTCCATATCATCCTATTTTATCCATCCATCCCATCACTTGCTAGTTTGTGAAAGCATTTAGACTAATCCCAGACATACAACATCTTTCATACATATCAAGTAAGCCAAATGCCACTCCCACAAGAGTTATTGTATCATCGGAGGAAGAAGCAGTCCTTACCACACTTGAAGGTCTGGCATTGAAGATGGAGAGGAACCTCTAGTCTTCTGGCAAGGTGAACAAGACACTCTTGTGATATTAGGATCAAACTCTGGTATAGGAGGTAGAGGGGAAGGCAGTGGAGGAAGTAGAGGGGGAGACGAACCAATGGACTCAGAGCCGGAACCATCAGATTATGAAAGAGAGGAAGAGGATGAGGAAGAAGAAGGGATGGCTAGCCCAAACTTAGAATGGATGACTCGGGGACCATTAGCTCTCCTAGTTGTTCTACACAAGATGTTGAAGCAAGTGGAGAGAATGAACATCAAATTCAACCCTTACAGCATGGTGAACGAGGAAGACCACTTGGAAAACTTCTACCTATATCTGCAGACCCTTGAGGTATGGTATGAATATGTAGCATGTAGATTGTTCCCATATACCTTAGACGGCCACGAAGTTGCATGGTATCACATCCTTCCAACAAAATCTATGCATTCAAATGCATGTTCCTTGAAAATTTTGTTGATGACAAGACCCCAACCATGCTACTCAAAGAATTGGGAAGCCTCAAGATGGAGGGAAAAGAAA
Organism: Pinus taeda; assembly: GCA_000404065.3. Lineage (NCBI taxonomy): Eukaryota > Viridiplantae > Streptophyta > Pinopsida > Pinales > Pinaceae > Pinus > Pinus taeda. Next base: position 204,376 of record APFE030478558.1, read on the forward strand.
AGGTAAAAGACTTCAATTAGAGGTTTAAATGAATATTCAACAATTTTTCGATAGAAACTAAACTAGGGGTGATTTTAGGGGCGAATGTTCGCCCTTTGGCAAAATTAAGGGGTTTTAAATTTTTAGTGGGCGAATATATTGTATCATAGTACATTTTTACAAATCACCTCAAATAGCGCACCTTATTTTAAGGGAGAGGGTAAAAAAGGTAAATTTAGCCCTTGAAATTAGGATTTACAACCTTCCATTCCCCCATTTTCAAGAATAGGTTTTATTTAAGTGAATCCATTCGCCCATTTTTAAGAATAGGTTTTATTTAAGTGAATCCTATGGGCCAAAGGCCCAAATACCATATTTATAAAAGAGGTATGGTAAATTAATAAAAATATAAATAAATGAGAGGTATGGTAAATAAATAAAGCATTTTTTATATTTACTCCATAAGTCACCTTATATACATGCAAGGGTGTAAACAAATAAAAATATAAGTAAAATGGAGGTATGGTAAATAAATAAAATGAATTTTTATACTTACTCAAAAGGTATGGTAAATAAATAAAAATATAAATAAACTAGACGCATGGTAAATAAATAAAACCTCTTTTTATATTTAGTCCATAACCCTCGTTCTATTTAAGAAGGCTCAAGAAAGAGGTTTTATTTAAGTGAATCCTATGGGCCAAATACCATATTTGTAAAAG
>APFE030478558.1:205949-246190 GCA_000404065.3 Pinus taeda
AATGGAACATGGTATTGACCCATGGTATTCACTTGGAATGTAGCCTATTTAAATGGGGGAATTAAACCAGAATAGATCCATCTTTACTCTGGATCTACTAACCCTCGAGAGATATCAAATATTGTGATATGCAAACTAGCATAGAGTGAAAAAATATTTGATCCGATCAAAGAGTAAAATTGGATGCTATAATTTAATGTATGTTAAACATTTTGGTTTGGTTAAAATAAAAATCAACTATTAATTTTATTAATTTTTATAAATTACTAATAGTAATTTTTAAGCTCCAAGATTATGATAACCCATGGTATTGACCCATGGTATTCGTGTGAGCATAGACTATTTAAAGGGGAAATTCTATCTTAGATCCATCTTAATTCTGGGTCTACCAAGTGCTCAGAGGGATAAATAGATTTCATCCCCCTAAGAGTGGTAGATGTGGAGTTAAGATGGATATAGGTTGGTTTTTATGATAATGAAGATATTAAATAGACTTAGGAAATTATATTGTAAAAACATCTTAAGGTGAATGGTTAAAGCATAGACATTGGACAAGTATATTTGTATACTTCTATTTTAAACTGAAACAAATCCAGGGCTAAATGGAATGGATTGATTGCACTAGTCATCCTTCTATAACTTTCCAACATATGCTAGAGTAAACAGATTGTAATTTGGGTAATTTTTCTAATTGCAAACGGGAACATACTTGTGTATTGGACAGGGTGGTTACTAGGTCCCTAGAAGTGGAGTAAACATATTGTAATTTGGGTAATTTTTCTAATTGCAAACAGGAACATACTTGTGTATTGGCAGGGTGGTTATGAGGTCCCTAGAAGTGATGAATTTGAATTTTTCTTGGTTTTATATATAGTATTAGGTTTTTGTGTATTGGCAGGGTGGTTATGAGGTCCCTAGAAGTGATGAATTTGAAAATTTTCTTGGTTTTATATATAGTATTAGGTTTTTTCTCATGCTTTCTGTGAATGGCACACGTGAATTTTATCTTACACCTACTAGGTTATCGATATGTAATTTCAGTAATTTTTATTTGAAAAGATATTTTAAAGAAATGCAATGATTTCATTTGTGTATTCAATAAACATAAGATTTTATAATTGAGTAAAATATTTGCCATGCTTGGTGAGAGATTCGCCAAAAAAATATATATACATATCATATTATTGATAAAATCGCCTTCCATTTTTCCTATATACCATGGAGATTCTCCCATTTATTATACATGTAAATTTAGGGGGGGTTCTTAAAATTTTCCGTGAACTAAACCTCATGACTCCATCACTATTGATTACTACGCGTTCGCACTGCCAACCAACATTTTTCAGTTCGTCAAGTGAGCTGTGAAACCAACACTCTTAGAAAACTACAAAGATGCTATTTCTGTTGAGAAATAACTACACACAATTGGAGTCATCAAGGATGATGAATCAACAAAGGACTCCAAGGATGCGAGTAGGAATTCCCAATAAATGGGGAGCAAGGGTAGAGACAAGGAAGTAACTAATATTGAGACCCTAACTTGCCTTGTCAAGAACTTGACTATGGAAGTGTCCAAGCTCAAACAATGGAAAATAGACACATTTGCAAGTAGTCATCTGCCCAGACAGAGACATGCAAGCAACTCATCAAGTAGTATCCAGTTCACTCCAAAAATTACGTAGAAACTTGTGTTCCAAGTCGAACAGTGCACAGATACTAAGTTTTGTTCTTTCCATGAAGAACATCACCTCGGGAAGTCTTGTTTGGATTGGAAGTAGGTCATAAAATATTTCTGCAGTCATACACTTGATGCGGAAAGCAATATGCAGGAGTAGCTGGAAGGCAATGAAGATGATGAAGAGTTTGCACTTGATGAACCATCAAGCTATGGGCATGTGGTGAACGTGTATCAGTGCTTGCAAATGATATCAAAGACAAACACCGAGAAGCAACCTCGAAATAAAACTAATCGTTAAAATCTTAGGAGTAAAGAGGCTCCCCCTACACTTGGGGAAATTCAAGAGAAGATGAGACTGTTGATGAGGAAGGTCGATCCACCGGCCACCCTAAAGTAGAAAACAAAAAGCAAGTCCGGCAAAACAATGGCGGACAAAACTGCATCCATGAGCAACAAGTTGCAAAACACTCTGTCAGACAACGCGAACATCCATTCTACCTTAGACACCTTGGTAATCTCACCACCTCTGGACTATAACATTGTTGATTGCATGAAGAAAAATTGAGTGAACATTAGTTTGTTCAAGTTAGCTGAGATCCAGAGTCATCGAGATATCCTGCTACGTGCATTGGGACAGACAACAACAGATAGCGCAGCCTCTACCAGCAAGGGAGCAAGCACACCTCTTGTATCACTTTCCACTATGCTCAATACATTCCAGATGGAGAAGTGAACTCAGGTTACCCTCCATTCCTGCTATCTTTTGAAATTTTCAACTGCAATATTCACAATTGCTTAGTTGATTCCGGCGCGGCAGCCAATGTCATGCCGCTCTCCATTGCGAAAAGGACCAATGCACAATGGAGCGAGACATCCATGCAAATCATCCAACTTGATCGAACATCGGTACCAACCATTGGTGAACTACAAGACATGATCATCTGACTATTTCATGATGGTTGAGTCCAACAATGCATCAACATAGTGGTTGTAAACATACTAGAAGCATATGGTCTACTACTCAGTAGGGACTGGTCCAACAAGCTAGATGGATATTTTGCTACTCACTGGCCTCACATGTGGATTCCGTACAGGGGAAAATGCAACCAAATCTTGGTATTTATCGATACGTACATGAAGCATAATGTCACTCCCCTTAATGGCGAGAATGAATTGTTGGCATTTGCAGAACTCATGTTTTGTAACTGCCTCCTTGAAACAACATTTGGGTGTTGTCCTTCATGGCTAGCTCCAACCCCACCAGACACATAGTTGGGACTCCTTCCTTGCCCAACTGATGGTAATGAAAAATTTATAGTACATTGTACCAATAGTAGCAGTAGTTGTAGCTACAATAGTATCAGTAGTAGTAGCAATAGTAGTAGCAGTAGTACTAGCACATCGAGCGGTCTCTATACAAATAAGTTGCGGACCATGTAATTTGATGGATCAAAGGCATAGGATGACTCAGGAGCTGGGTGTGTCTTGATTGACCATTACAACAGGAAGAATTTGCTTTCAAGTTGCTTGGAGTTCGAGTGTGTGAATAACATTGTTGAGTATGAAGCACTCGTGTTAGGCTTGCAAAAAGCCATCAGCCTCAACGTGGTTGCACTCAAAGTGGTAGGTGATTCATAGATAGTGGTACGATAGGTACATAAAACTATTCATTAACACCGCATCTCAAAAGATACCAGCAAGAGGTATGGTGACTAAGCTCAAACTTCCAATAATTTAACATCGTTATTGTACCACATACGCGTAATGCAGCGGCCAATGCCCTAGCAAATGCAGCTTCGAGAATGTCACCGATTAGGGAAAGCTTTACTATTGAAATTTTGTATAAACCATATATCCCTGATAGAATAACTAATTTACACATGTTTAATGATGATCAACAGATACTGCATTTCATGGCCAATGCTGACATCTTCAAAAATGTAGTGATAGATGATGATGAACACGAGTGCGCTCTGCAAGTAAAAGATGGTAACAAGAAAGGCCACCTTATCACAAAAGGTGTGGCAACATTAGAAAATCTTTATGGCTTGCAAGAACATTTTCAAGGGCCAAGGAACAACAAGACCCACAGTACCACCATGAGGCACAAACTGATAAACTTCGGAACAAAACAAGATCCAAAGTTCATCAATCTTGGTACATGTTGCACATAGCAAGAGCAGCAAGCCTTTGTCTACTTGTTCAAACAGTACCGATATGTGTTCACGTGTACGTATGATGATCTGAAAACTTATGACATGTGGATCATCCAACATGTCATCCTAATTAAAGAAGGTTTCAATCCATATCAATAGAGGTTGAGGAAAGTACATCCGTCACTCGAATCCCTCATACAGAAAGAGCTTACTAAATTGTTGGATGGATGGATCATATACAAAGTTAGTCATTCCACATGGGTTTCAAATCTTACTCCTGTACATAGGAAATCTAAGGAAATCCTCTTGTGTGTCGATTTCTTGAATGTAAAATGCACCTCGGAAAAACATAACTATCATGTGCCATCTATGGATCAATTCTACAAATAGTATCTAGCGCACAGATGTTTTCTCTTCTTGACGGTTTCTCAGGATATAATCAGGTTCTGGTAGCAAAACCTGACAAGATCAAAACTACTTTTTGTACAAAGTGGGGTACCTTCGCTTATAGACGAATGTCATTTGGGCTTGTCAACGTAGGCGCAACAATCCAACGGCCCATGGACATCACCTTTCACTGACTCATCAGACAGAGCATAGTGGTATACCTCAATGATGTGACTATTTTCTCAAGAAGACGAGAGGACCACATACGCCACCTGAAGAAAATTTTTGAGCGATGTCGGAGAAACAGTATTTCCTTGAATCCCAAAAAGGGCATATTCACAGTGTCAAAGGGGAACCTCATTGGCCACTTTGTTGCCAAAAGAGGGATCAAGATGGATCCAGACCAGGTCCACACCATCACACAAATCCCTTACCCAACCAACAAGAAAGCCGTGCAGTCCTTCTTGGGAAGGATAAACTTCCTCTAGAAGTTCATCTCGGATTATGCGCAGATAGTTAAGCCCATGGAAGACATGATCAAGAAAGATGCAATCTACAACTGGGGTAAGAGGGAAAAGTATGCATTCTCCAAGATCAATCAGGACATTGCAAAAGTGCTTGCGCTCTACAACCCAAACTTCAAGAAAGATTTCTTGCTATACACCTTTGCCTCCTATAATTCACTAGCTGTAGCACTCACTCAGATGGATGAAATGAATGATGAACGTCCCATCTCCTTAATGAGCACAAGCATGCAGGGACTAGAACTCAACTACCCCACCATTAATAAGAAGTCATATGTAGTGTACAAGGTGATGAAACACTTCAGGCCCTACTTCCTGAAGAACCATTGCATAGTCTTTGTCCCTCACCCAGGAGTGTTCACATTACTTGTACAACAAGAATTGGGTGAACGACATGCAAACTGGATGATAGGCTTGCAAGAGTATGATCTTGAAATCAAGCTAGCTTGCACGATCAAATGACATGGGATTTGCAAACTTGTAGCTGAAGCGGTACATGCACCGGAGAGTGAAGAAGAGCTTGTCAGCCTAGAGTAGGAAATTGAGATGTATGATATAAGGTGACCAACACCCATTGAACACAAAACCTCTTGGTACACAAATCTGTGCCAGTACCTTGAGCACGGCACCATACCCTCTCACTTTTCCATCAAATAGAAGAGGGCATTGCACCTTAAAGCCTTAGCATATCAGTTAGTGTACAGAGTGCTTTATAGAAAGCATAGTAATGGAGTTTTTCTCAGGTTCCTGGAGGCACATGAATTAGAGAAGGTGCTTCAAGATCTGCTTTATGGACCTGCTGAGGGTCACTTTGCGTGAAACACCACTGTGCACAAAGTTATGCGAGCTGGTTTCTATTGACCCACATTATTTAAGGATGCACATGCTTATACCCACAAGTTCCCAATCTGTCAGTGATGTGCCAATAGAACACGAAGATCAGCAGCCCTATTACACCCTGTTGCAGTGACTGAACCATTCCAACAGTGGGGCCTAGAGATCATTGGGAAAATCTTCCCACATTAAAGCAACACCGCTACATCCTAATAGAAACTGACTACTTCACGCGGTGGATAGAAGCAGTTCTACTTAAACAAGTGAACGACCAAGAGGTCACCAGCATCCTCTAGCAGAACATCATGTCACGCTTCGACATTCCGATATCACTTGTTTTTTATAATGAAACGTACTTCTCGTCTTTGAAACTTTATGATTTTTCATTACAGAATGGTATTGTGCTAAAACATTCATCTAACTATTACTCACAAGGAAATGGTGTTGGAAATAATACTGAGAGGGAAGGTGAATTAGTATTATCATATCAAGAATTTTTCTTTTTCATAATCACATTTATACATGCTACTTCAGAGAGGGGAACTAGCATGTACACACAACTGTCTTTAAGGAAACTAATGTTTATGTAGTAAACTTATGATTCAGTTAACTCATCATATGTTTTTCTTTAATCAGTGCATCAATACTTCATCAATCATTAAATAGTAACCATGTGCAATATAAACATAATAAACCATTACACATAAGAAACACAACATGAATACCAAGATTTAAGGTGGAAACCCAATGTGGGTGAAAACCACCTACTGTTGTCGTCTTTGTCTTCTTTTAATAATAAGAAAATCTATCTACAATCTTGTACTGATGTAGACTCATACCAGTACGGAGGATTCTACCTGCAGAAGGTTACAACCTTCTCTCATACCCCAACTTCTATTGGAAGGGAGCTACAACCCCCTAGCTCTTGTACTAGCCAATATGTTTACTAGTACGTAGGTGCCAGCCTACAGAAAACTCCACTCTTCCACCAGGGACCATGTTTCATGAATTTTCAGACTGGATGCTCCTGGCACATATCAAGACATATGAAGACCTTGACTCATCAATAACCCATCAGAAATTTAGAAACTCAAACTTCATCAACCAACATACAGTTAATCTGAAACAATCAGATCATTGTCATCAGAAAACTATGCTAAACCCAGAAAACTGTATCAACATTCAAAACCAACTGAAACCTCAAAAATTCACGTGTCATACTCTATACGCTACTTCAATGAAGAAAACCAACGTGTATACGCTACTTCCTTTAGTCGAAACTACATATACCTCTAAAGATTCTAAATCATAAAATATCTGAATCACAAACTGTACTAACCAACAATGTATTGAACACCTACTATCAACTTACAGAACTTTACACAGGTAGGAAATAGAAAACACTTCTTTTCACTTATACAATCAATTAAATATCAATCTCCTTATGCATTCAAATTTACATTCAGATCTAAGAAGACTTCATTGACAGACAACAGTAAAATAGTTGCATCAATAAATCAACAATACTGATCTAATAGATCAGTCATCTTTGAACATCAAGCCTTTCTTTTGTATACGCTACTTGAAAGAACAGAACTTGCGTGTATACACTCTTTTGCTGAGTCGAAACTGCATATAGATTTGCAAATATTGACTCAGATCTTCGCTATAATTCCAAACTTCAGACAAACATAGATCATGATAGATAACGAATAAAACAGATGCAAAAGATCAGATCTGGCCTCAACCAATATCAGATCTTTCAAGAATAAGTCATTTCAGGTCTCATGATCTTGATCCAATATTGAACTCAAGATGCACATAAATATTTCAGATCTAGTCCCAAACATAACCCTGCAACATAAAATATAATTCAGATAGAAGTATTCCTTAGAATCTTATTCACTTGCACATTTGGCCTTATGATCCTCTCTTCTTTATATAGTTTTTGTCCTTTCTCAATACCATGGACCGAATCCACTTAGGACCAATATCTTGGATCAAATACCACAAATCGAATACCTCAGACTAAATACCTACGGTCAATATCATGGTCCAAAGATACCTTGGACCAAATGCCTCGGACCAAAACCATGGTTTTCAACATGTACCCACTTTTCCTTCTAGGGAGTGCATGTGTACGTTATACGATATTTCTGTTCCAAGTACCTGCGTGTATACACTGCCTGGACTAAGTGAACCTCTGTGTATCTCTTAAGGTGCTCTTACATCATCTTCTTCGTTCAAATTATTTATTCTGATCAAAAGACCTTAGTTCCATCTTCCTGATCCTCTGTACCACTGCCCTATTGCCTCTGGATATTCCTGTTAGCCTCTTATCAAAACTAAGTTGACCTGTAGAGTTTCCATCAAGGACAATACTTGTATCATAATGCCAACAATCTCCCCCTTTGGACTTGATGGCAACCATGATGGTGTTGACTACTGCAAGTTGTAAAGACTGTTAGAGATACCATACAACACCAAAACACCAAAATACCAAAATACTCTCCCCCTTTGACATCAAGGGCAAAGGGTGGACCACTCTACTCTCCTCGTTTGCATGATGCTATCCATACTCCCCCTGAGTACATGCCGAGTCTGCAGAGAGATGATTCAATATAATAACATGACACTATAACTCAACAAAGTGAGTATGACCTCCTTATGACCACGAACTCATACGTACATCAATCACCCAACCAAGTGGGGATACACCAAAGTTTATACATGATAGAAATACAATAATTATTACATCATCCATCCCAAGGATATTGGGGAAATAAATTACATCATATGACCAATAAAACTCATTGAAATATAGACCATGATAGAAGAAGTTATATCACACTAATGATTGATGCAACTAAGAAATAACTGATTGCAGCAACTATAATGCCAACAATGTGGAATGTGAACGCTCCCCCTGAACCTATGCTACCACTGTTTTTTTTTTTGTTAGAAAACATATACATGCTTTTAGTCAAGGAAACCCATGTGTACCTGCTCATATACTTCATGAAACCATAATGTAGTAAACTTTGTCTAAAAAACTGGATTTAACAGTGGGATGATGCAACAACAACTCCCATCTTTTTTATGAGATATTCAAATGTTTCTATGGGCATTGGTTTACCAGATATATCAACAACCTATTCTTTGGAGGGGACATGATCCAATTTTACCTTTTTTTCAAGCACTTGTTCTTGTAGAAAATGGTACTTAATGGGTATGTGCTTGGTCTTGGAGTGCATGACTAGATTCTTTGAAATACTAATGGCACTTGTATTATCACGTAGAATGGAGATGGGTGGAGGACATGTTATCTGGCTGTCTTGAAAATTTTGCATCATCTAAAGTAGTTGTCTGCAGCAAGATGCAGCAGCCACATATTATGCTTCAACTGTAGATAAAGCAATTGAACTTTGTTTCTTGCTAAAGCAAGACACTAACCTGGAACCTATATAGAATGCACCACCATTAGTGCTTTTTATATCATCAACACTTCCTGCCCAATCTGCATCTATATATACATGAAGAGTAAGATCTGCATCTCTAGGATACCATAGTCCAAAGTCCTGAGTACCTTGAAGATATTTGAAAATTCATTTGACTGCCTGTAGGTGTGATTCCTTTGGATTTTCTTGGAATCTTCCAACTATTCCTACTGCATGCATGATGTCAAGTCGGGTACCTGTTAGATAAAGCAAATGACCAATCATGGATCTGTAGGTTGGTTTATGTACTGCTATTGATTCATCATTTGAGCTGAGACTCCATCCTATTACCATTGGAGTACATACAGGTTTAGAATCTTCCATTCCGTACTTTTTCAAGATCTGCTTGAGATATTTGGTTTGTGAAAGAAAAATACCATCTTTAGTTTGCTGAACTTGTAGAACAAGAAAATAGGTAAGTTCACCAAGCAAGGACATTTCAAATTCTTGCTGCATTACTGAAGCAAAATTTTGACTCATGGATTCTTCATTGCTACCAAAAATGATATCATCAACATAAACAATAATAATTAGCAATTTATTATTTCAATCTTTGTATATAAATTGCTATCTGCAGAACCTTTTGTAAAACCTTGTTGGTGTAGATATTTGTCAAGGAGGTAATACCAAGCCCTTGGAGCTTGTTTCATACCATAGAGAGCCTTTTTGAGTCTGCATACAAGTTTTGCATCATTTCCAAAAATGAATCCTTCTGGCTATTCAATATAAACTTCTTCTTCTAAATCTCCATTAAGGAAGGTTGATTTTACATCCATTTGGTATACTATGAATTTCCGAAAACTAGAAAGAGAAAGAAACATTCTTATGGCCTCAAGTTTGGAAACAGGTGCAAAAATTTCTTCAAAATCTATACCTTCTTGTTGAGCATACCCTTTACAAATAAGTCTAGCCTAGTTTCTAATGACTTCCCCATTTTCTTCAACTTGTTCTTGAATATACATTTAGTTCCTACAATATTTTTATCATGAGGTCTAGGAACTAATTCCCCAGTGTCATTCTTTTCAATTTGCTCAAGTTCTTCATCCATGGCCTTGACCCAACATTGATCTTTGCATGCTTCATTTACATTTTGAGTTTCAGTGGAGGATAGTAATGCTAGATAGCTTTAGGTCCCCGTAATAGTTCTTCTTGTTTGTACACCAGCCTCCCTTTCTCCTAAAATTTGAGTTTTTGGATGATTTTTCTTAACATACCTGGATGAAGTCTTTTCTTCTACCTTTATATCTTCTTCTGGTGCTTCATTGGTTTCTTCATCAATATAATTTTCATTTGATGTGGGAAAGTAATCCCCATCTTCCTCATTGTCATAATATTCTGTTGATTTTATCTATTTTGGATTTTTGCGTGCTTCATCAACTACAACATCAATGCTTTCAAGAATTTTCCCAAGTATTTTATTATAAAATTTATATCCTTTACTTCTAAAAGAATAACCAAGAAGAATCCCTTCATCTGCTCTAGGTTCAAACTCACCAAGTTTTTCATCAGTCCTTTTGATAAAACATTTGCTTCCAAAAACTTTAAAGTATTTTACAATAGGAGTCTTACCATACCAAAGTTCATGTGGAGTTTGAGTGCTATTTAACCTAACATTTTCTTTATTGAGAATAGTCACGACAGCGAATGCAGCTTCTCCTGAGAAGGTTGTAGGAGTTCCAGATTCATCTAGCATGACTTGAGCCATTTGTCGAACTATTCTGTTCATCCTTTCTACTACACCATTTTGCTGAGGCATTCTTGCAGTGGAGAATTCCCTTTTTATTCCATGTTGTTCACAAAAGTCAAAGAATTCATCCGATATAAATTCCCCTCCTCAATTAGATTTGAGACATTTGATTTTTCAATCTGATTCATTTTCAACCAAAGCTTTGAAGGCTTGGAACTTTTCAAATGCTTCATCTTTATGCTTTAGAAGACCTATCCAACACATTCTGGAAAAGTAATCAATGAACAAAATAAAGTATTCTTCTCCATGAGGTGACTTTTTCCTTGTTGGTCCACATAAATCAGTATGGATAAGTTTAAGAGGCTTACGAGCTTACCCTTATTTTTCCATGAAGTGAACTCTGGTTTTCTTACCGATTTGACATGGTTTGCATATTGTATTTTCTTGGATGTTGATATCTAGAAGATCATGAACAACCTTGAGTTTGCATGCTTTTCTTATTTGAGAAAATCTTAGATGTCCCAATCTTCTATGCCACAACTAGTTTTCATCATTTTGCTTAGACAACACTGTTGTTGTCCTCCTTTGAGAATGTATAAGTTGTTTGGAGTTCGTGTACCTTTGATCACGATCACTCCTGTATCAATCTCATGAACAACACATCCATTTGATCGAAACACCACTTCATTTCCTTGATCACACATTTGACTGACACTCAACAAGTTATGCTTTAAACCATCTACATACATAAGATTTCTAGCTTTAACCTTTTCTTTCAAGAAAATAGAATCTTTACCTTTTATGACAGCTGGAGTGTCATTTCCAAATGAGACATTTTTTTCCTTTTCTAAGGCATTATATGAGTGAATTTTCTCTTTGTCACCTATCATATGTTTGGAGCATCTACTGTTGATGTACCACTGATTTTCTTGTCCTTCTAAATATAAGGCTATACTACATCTTTCTGTTTGAGATTCTTTCCTTCTCCATATCTTGGGATTTAATGGCATTTTCTCCTTTTGAGGTGTTTACTGAAATTTGCTCCTGCATTCAAATTCTTCATGACCAAAGTTGTTACAAATTGAGCATTCTATTTAATTTTCAAGAGGAGAAAAGTTATTATAGGAACTTCTCTTGATCCCTATTACATTCCTTTGATTTTGTGCTTCTCTAGTCATGATGGTTTTGTAAGCAACGCATTGAGCAGTTTTGTGACCAAAATTATGACATGAAAAATATTGCCCATTAGAGAAGTTTCTGCGACTATCGAATCTATTTACCTATTGATTGTAGTTTCTATTGATATTCATCTTTGGAGAAAATGGAGTATGATTTGCCTGAGGTTGGTTGTGGCATTGATATTCATCCTTGGAGCAAATTGAGTATGATTTACCTGGTGATCAGCTTTATTCCTTTCCTGACAATTGTCATACTGTTCACTGGTCTTTGCTGCATCAAGATAGCTTTTGGTGGAGGTTGACAGCTTTTGTGATTGAGGTGCTTCTTCAGTATATCCAAGACATGTCTTTATCATAGGAGAATGCTAAACTTTAATAATTTCATTTAAAGTTTCTGATCCTTTAGCAAATCTAAGATTGAGAGATTTTGTTTTCTCAAGATCTTTTCTTAGAACCACAATTTCACATTCTTGTCTTTTATTATGTTTTTATTTTTTAACAAGTTTGTATGCCAAGGTATCTATGATCATATTATTTTCTTCTAAATAGATTTTGAGTTTAGAGATTTCTTCATCAAAGTTTTCCTCTTCTAAAGCATCCCAAAAATTAGCATTGTCATAAGCCATAAGAAGTCTGTAATCTTCACCAGTTTCATCTTCTTCACTATTAGAGAAACCATTATTATCTTCATGAGTATAGTAACTCCTATTCAAAAATTGTTTCCTATTCCCTTTTTCCTATTCCTTTCCTTTTTCACATTTATCTTTATGAGGACATCTGGCAGCATAATGACCGACTCTACCACAAGAAAAGCATTTTGAAATGTAGCTTACCTCTGAACATTCCAGAACCCTGTTGAAGCTTCTTAACAAAAATTTACCTCATCTTCTTCTTCTGAAATGTGTCCTAATTCATTGTGTTCTTCCTTTTCTTTTCCTTTTGCTGAAGCTTTAAATGCAGCTTCTCACATATCTGATGGACCTCCTTTTCTCATCTCAAAAGGAGTTAGGATTCTGTGAAGCTGTGTCATAGTGATATTTTGCAGATCCTGTTTTTCTTCTATGGCAGACACTTTTGATTCAAATTTAGCAGACAAGGATCTCAAAATTTTCTCAACTAAGGTAACTTCCTTTATTTCTTCACCCATATTCTTCATACAATTAACAACCTCATCTATATGTAAGAAGCAACTAGTTATACTCTCATCACTGTGCATCTTAAGAGTTTCATGCTGAATTCTGAGAGTTTGAAGCTTAGCACATTTTACCTGAGAGTCTCCTTCGTAGCTATGAACAATTTTGTCCCATATCTCTTTGTTTGATTTGATCTGCATGACTTTGACAAACTCTAATTGTGACAAACTTCCCAATAAAGTATTGACAACTTTGACATTAGTTTCATATTGCTTTTTACATGTGGTGTCTGTAGGAATTACTGTTGGAAATTTATATCCTCCTTCCACAATTTCCCAGACATCTATTCCAAGAGACTGTAGCTAGGCTATGGTTCTTATTTTCCAATAAATAAAGTTTCTCCCATCGAGGATTGGCGGTCTAATGGATCCCATGCTTTCGTGATTATTCATCTTGATGGATCTTCCTTCAAGCGATCAAGCTTCTTCTGAAGGACCTGCTCTTATACCAATTGTTGGAAATAATACTGGGGGGGGGGTGAATTAGTATTATCAGATCAAGAATTTTTCTTTTTCATAATTAGATTTATATATGCTACTTCATAGAGGGGAACTAGCATGTACACACAACTGTCTTTAAGGCAACTAATGTTTATGTAGTAAACTTATGATTAAGTTAATTCATCATATATAAACGTATATATGAAGTATAAACATAATGAACCATTACACATAAGCAAAACACATGAACACCAAGATTTAAGGTGGAAACCCAATGTGGGTGAAAACCACCTGCTACTGTAGTCTCTGTCTTCTTTTAATAATAAGAAAATATGTTTACAATCTTGTACTGGTGCACACTCATACTAGTATGTAGGTTTCTACCTGTAGAAGGTTACAACCTTCTCTCTTTCTCTAGCTTCTACTGGAAGGGAGCTGCAACCCCCTAGCTCTTCTACTATCCATTATGTTTACTAGTACGTAAGTGCCAACCTATAGAAAACTCCACTCTTCCACCAGGGACCACGTTTCATGAATTTTTAGATTGGATGCTCCTGGCACATATCAAGACATATGAGGACCTTGACTCATCAATAACCCATCAGAAATTTAGAAACTCAAACTTCATCAACCAACATGCAGTTAATCTATAACAATCAGATCATTGTCGTCAGAACACTATGCTGAACCCAAAAACCTGTATCAACATTCATAGCCAACTGAAACCTCAAAAATTCATGTGTCAGACTGTATACGCTATTTCAATGAAGAAAACCTGCGTGTATATGCTACTTCCTTCATCCCAACCTACATATACTTCTAAAGATTCTGAATCATAAAATCTCTAAATCACAAACTCTACTAACTAGCAGTGTACTGAACATCTACTATCAACTTACAAAACTTTACATAGGTAGGTAACAGAAAAAACTTCTTCTCACATATACAATCAATCAAATATCAACCTCCATATGCATTTAGATTTACATTCAGATGTAAGAAGACTTCATTGACGGACAACAGTAAAATAACAACAACAATAAATCAAAAATATTGATCTGATAGATCAGTCCTCTCTAAACATCAAGCCTTTCTTTTGTATACACTACTTGAAAGAACATAATTTGCGTGTATATGCTCTTTTGCCGAGACGAACCTAGGTACATATCTACAAATATTGAATCATAACTTTGCTACAATTCCAAACTTCAAACAAACCCAGATCATGATAGATAATGAATAAAAGAAACACAAAACATCAGATCTAGCCTCAACCAATATCATATCATTCAATAATAAGTCATTTGAGGTCTCATGATCCTGATCTAATATTTAACTCAAGGTGCACATAAATATTTCAAATCTAGTCTCAAACATAACCTGGAACATAAAACATACTTTAGATAGAAGTATTCCTTAGAATCTTATTCACTTGCACATTTGGCCTTATGATCCTCTCTTCTTTATATAGTTTTTGGCATTTCTCAATACCATGGACCGAATCCACTTAGGACCAATATCTTGGATCAAATACCATGGACCGACTACCTTGGACTAAATACATAGGGTCAATATCATGGTCCAAAGATACCTTGGACCAAATACCTCAGACCAAACCATGGTTTTCAACATGTACATGCTTTTCTTTCTGTGGGAGTGTGTGTGTATGTTATATACTATTTCTATTCTGAGTACCTGTGTGTATACACTACTTGGACTAAGTGAACCTGCATGTTTCTCTTGAACTGCTCTTACATCATCTTCTTCCTTCAACTTCTTTATTCTGATCAAAAGACCTTAGTTCCATCTTCCTTATCCTCTGTACCACTACCTTATTGCCTCTGAATATTCTTGTTAGCCTCTTATCAAAATTGAGTTGATCTGTAGAGTTTCCATCAACAAAAATACTTGTATCATAATGTCAACAATCGATCTCACAGAATCCACAAATAAAAACCTCATCCGCATAATCAATAAGACCATTTTCTCTGAGCAGTGCAACTGGCATACTGCATTGACGAATGCATTATGGGTTGACCATGTAACACCCAAGCCCTCTCTGAATACCTCACTCTATTTCCTAGTTTATGGTAAAGCTGGTGTCCTTCTACCAAAGATCTACTTGCTTGCACTTCAGCTTTCCCAAGAATCCCAAGGCAAGCCTTGCCATCTAGTACAACATAGGATGGATTCTCTTCATAAGCTTCAGGAAGAAAGGATGAAAGAAAAATAAAAATTCACAGTCTACCAGAATTGTATCAGGGGATGGTTCGATAAGAAGTCTGCAGGTAAAGCTAACTTTGATGTTGGTGACTTAGTTCTGAAATGGGATAAGCCCCATGAAGACAAAGGCAAACATATGAAGTTCCAATCCCTTTAGATTGGTCCATACATAGTCCACGAGAAGCTTGGCCCACACATGTATCGTCTGCAATCACTTGACGGGAGGATTGACAACCTTCCTGTCAACGGCCAAGATCTCAAGCATTATTTTCAATTGGTCGGGCCACGCCCATGCCATGTACATAGTCTGCTTGCTGCTTGTTGTTTGCATCTTGTTTTCTTTGCTTACTACCATTTTTTTTTATTTTTTTGTTCTTCTTACTATTTTTGTTCACGTTCGTTTTGTTCTTTTCATATAATACTATTTTTCTTCACGTTCATTTTGTTTTTTCATATAATACTATTTCTTTTTTTTTGGAAATAAGTGTTGCCAACTACTACATTCTGGCTTTTGAATAGAGTATGTGGCTGAAATTTGAAGCCCCATCCCTATACTCGGCCTTCTGCTTTGTGTATTCAAGCTCATACAACTAGTAGAAATGGAGAAGGAGAAAACCTAAACGAGCAAACCTATGTCATAGGTCTTACGTGATTCTCTGAATGAACAACCTCTTCTTCTCTCAATAAGTTGGGATCCCTCTTCTGCCCCAAAAATAAATAAGTGTCTATGCACAAGGAAAAATTTTAAGAATGAAAATTTATCTAAAATATTAGAAACCTTGGTGATGTTCTAGTAAAAACATTCAAGCTTCTAATGATTTTATATATAGTCTCTATACAATTTTGGCGATTTTTAAGGTAAAATATTTTTTTCTTATAAAATTTGGGCGAATCATTTTTAGCAAAAGATGGTAATTGGTGAATCATTTTTTTGGAAAAAGCAAGGAAAATTAGCCCATATGCTAATATTAGCCCCCAAAATTTTCCCTGCTATGCACAGTCCTCTTCAAAATTACAAAGGCGAAATATGAGAAAGGCTTCCTGCGTAGAGAGGTGAATCATGAAACTCCACTGGGGTACTGACCAGGCTCGCTGGAAGTGGAGAAATGTGTGTGTTCCTGCGTCAATCTGTCGAGGTATTGTCCAGACCTGCTAACAGTAGAGAAACACCAGAGATGAAAACTTATACTCTGAAAATTTTCAACTCGCGAGCTAAACTACCCTTCCGGGATTTGAAACACTGTGATCAAGTTGAACTTTACATTATGTTTGATTGAGTTAGCGAAAGGAGAACCATGTATGTCCATGGGGTAAGTAGAGAATCTGAGGTAACCTACACAACCATTTAATACTCCCCAAAATACCAAGGCCCTATGCTATCAATAAACTAAAACAGAGAAGTTGGAGTTCTACCAGTGTGTCGCCAAGTGTTGTAGTGGCTACAACGACCCTCAAAAATTTTGGCCTACACCCAATTTTAGAGTCTCCCTTGAGAGTTGCACTTGACGATTTCATACACTTGGGTTCATTCCGTGAGCTTGTGTGAGCCTTCAGACCCACCTTGATTGTTCATTCCACCCAAGATTTTGCGTGTTGATGTCAATAACATGCTTGTGACCATGTTCTTTTCATGCTTAAGGTCTTCTCTTCATGTGTACATGTTATGTTTGCCATGAAATAATCTGTTGTGTTCACACACGGAATCACATTCACTATCATGCAAGCATTGTCACGATCGATCAATGAACAATCACAAGTGTCGCACTTGTCACTTGCACCGTCAGTGAGTAATGTTGAACATGTGTGTTTGGATGGTTTGAGTCATCTCATCATCGAGTCATGTAAGTGTGTGTTTGTAGGATCACATATGGATCTCTCGATCGTTCACACACTTAGTTATTCTTCTTAAGTTCTAATGACTGGACTCCCCTATGGCACCCAAACAATCACTTTGCCATTGACTCGATTGACTGTCACCTAGAACAACGTAGAAGCATGAAGTCATTTCAAGCTACGCTACCCACAAGCAAATCAATTAGCCTTCAAGCTAGTCGACTGAAGGATTTGACCCGACAGCCACCGCAGGACTCATTTCCCTCAGAAATTGCGCAGAGGCTATAGACCTTGCCCCCTCAGCTGGCTGGGAAAATTGCACAGACAAGCTGAACAAAAACCCTATTCCCGTCCGTGTCTCCCTCAGAAAACTGCATAATTTTTCTAGCCAGTCCTCTTGACAGAGGGGTAGCTGGTCACCCAAAAAATTGCGTAGTTATCATAACCAAGCCCTCTATTTCCAAGCAGTCTACTCAGCTCAGAAATTGTGGAGAAGTGATCAGTAGGCCAACCTCCAAGCCTCTGTGGAGTTTCTCTTGCCAACAACATATTTCCAGTTCCCTCCAAGAATGATACAGTTTTTGTCGCTAAGCTTCTGGTAGCTGACTGCCTGTTCCCCTAAAAAATTGTTCAGTTTCTACTGCGAGTGACCCAGCTGCCAACTACTAGTTCCCTCCAGGAATTGCTTAATTTTGGTTGCTAAGCTCCCGGTCGATTCCTCTAGAAAATTGCACAAATCTTGTTTGCCAATCTTCCCTGCAGCTCGGCCTATTCCTCCAAGAATTTGCACAAATTTTGCTATGAAGCCGCTGCTACCCAATCATTCTAGAAAATGCACAGATTTTGTCTGTCTTGCCTTCTCATAGCCCGAATTGCCCCTCCCAAAATTTTCACAACTTTGCCTCCTAGCGGAGCCATACCTCGCAGATAGTCACTGTCGTCTCGGGTTGTCCATCTTCATCGCCCAATGACTGTTGTTCAGTTTTCATAAGCAGTACCCATAGCCATCATCGCGCCTTGCAACCTTGTTGCTTCTCGAGGTCACCTACATCTAAAATGATTATGTGTCATGGTAGACTAGGAGGTTTTTGGATTTGATGTCATTTCGTCATGAGTGAATGCAGGTACAAGTAAACTAACAAACATGGCAAGATGACGAATGGGATGAACGAAGGGAGCACATGTAGAAGGATAAGTTCACCAACGAATAAACAAACGATGCATGCAAAGAGATGTGCTCACTAACGAATGATCATGAAAAGATGTGTTCGTAGATGGACGGATGAGAAAACATGCAAGATGTGCTCATAGATGGATGAACAGACGAACATGAACCTTTTGCAAATAGATAAGCCTGTCAAGCCTTCCAACATACAAGCAAGGAGAAATGTGTAAAAAACATCAAGCGATCCAATGACCATCGATGACTCTGCACACCTTTCCATGCGGAGGTGAAGCTATGACACACCATGAAGACATCTATCACCCGGAAGCACTGCAGTTTGACATGAACTCCAGCAGCAACATGAATGTACCAGCATTGTCATGTCGGGTCAGGTCATGAGTCATGTTTTTGACATCTCTACTGTGGACCATGTTGTCAATCAATGTAATGTAACATGGAAGTCCAAGAGACCCACTTGTTGTACAAATAGTCATATAAATTTGAAAAGTCATGGAAGTCAAATAGTCACGAGGGTAGTCGAACAGCCACAAGGATCAATTTCACCCTTGGCTATAAATACCCCCTCATCTATACATGCAAACTACTTTTCACCTCATCTCCTCCCACATATCCAAGAGAGTTTGTAATATTTTCTTTGTGGAGTAAGTAGTGGCTCCAACACTTCACACACGGGGTTAGTGATGTATGGTGTCACGATGTGTCTTGGAACTTTCAATTAATTCAGAAGCCTGCTAACAGGCCAGCTTGTTTCACACATGTATTGTAACTGTTGTAAGACTAATCTTGAACACTAGTAATGGATGTTGCTTTAACATGTGTTGAACACTTGAACTTATTTCTCTTGTTGTATTACATAATCTGTTAATGAAAATGTGTTGTGTATGCTGTTAACACTGTCTCGTCCGTGGTGGCTACCTCTCGGGACATCAGAGAAACCTTTAACATAAAACTTGTTGTAACAATCATTGCACTCGTGCAGACTCATCTGCTGAGTGTTATACGTGTTATCTTCCCTTGTGTGTTGTGGCTGCTGCATTCGTGTGGATTGATTTTTCGGAAGCTGTGCACGTCCTGTTGTGTTGTGTGTTCCTAGCAGAGTTAGAGCTTCCTCCCAACCGACTTGGGACTAAGTCTCATGCTCTCCCTCTACAGTGAAAGAACTATTATCACAAGTAACACTAGAAATCACCAGGAATATGAACCTCTCTTCTTGAAGACAAAGCATACCACTCTCTCATGATAACAAGAAAGAGTTGAGGAAAATCCTTAAGACAATGGCAACCGGGCCATAATACTAGATGGGATTCCCACACCAAATGGTGTGAGGTCTAGTTTGGACTTCATATCAGGGTGATCCCCTAAATTTTGGCAGGTCCACCAACCTCAACAAAGTCTTAGGAATACCTTATGAGGTCTTTGTTTACTATTGTGTAGAAGTGGAAATTGGCATGGGGGGAGAAGGGGTAAAGGTACCATTCTCATTGGTCGGGAGGAGCATTCTTCTCCTAGAAGCATAAACCAAACAACTAAGTATTTTCTTTATATTTCTTCAAACAATTTATTTCTACTATAATTAATATGGAATGAGTGTATTTTGTAATCTTAATGTTGCCTAGTTGAATAATGAACATAATGGAAAATTCTGGTAGAAATTATTTTCGTAAATATTATGGTATGTAGTACTGGTTGAGACATTGAATGGAGAATTTCTCTATGAGTGTAAACTGCAATTGGGTGATTAAAGAAGTCTTTAGTTCCACACGACTGTTAATTGAGTATATAGATAAGTATTTTTAAGTGGACGATATAATAATTTATCTTTGTTTGTAAAATAGTTTATTTCCGTTCTGGGACATTCTTAATTATTCACAAGTTAGTGCTAGAATTTAATACAGAGGTAGAAAATCCATTATAGAACATGAAATAAAGAAATTGGTAGTAGTAAATACTAAACTTCCACGTATCTTAGGTATCAGCCTCTAAAGGAAGGCAGGATATGCCTAGTTATAAGAACAATGGGGAGGGGAGAGCAGGCGAGGGGAGAGGAGGGTTGGAGCTAAGCCGCTGTTGGCATTGGTTAGTTCGACCTCCAGTGGTGACCGAAAGGTGAGATAGTTTGACACTGTAGAGGAAAGGACACCTAAGATTTACGAGTTCCAATGAAAATCAAATTAAGGAAACTGAGGTTCCTCAACTAATACAACAGTGGGGAAGATGAGTTTATTAACTTCAGAAAACCTTGGAGGAGTATCAAGAATTATTCTTATGTTAACAAGAAATTGAAACTAGCTAATGAACAATGAAAACGTTGATGGAACGTGAATAAGATAAGACTCAAAATATGCAGAAGTGTGTAACCATATCTCTGTACAAAATAACATTGCTAATGTGGAAAGAAGACAATTCAACATTCTAATCGTTGAGAAAAATTCTGTGGAGTCAAATATATTAAATTGTATTAAAGAATACATGCTTAACGCTAATCCTTACTATTGCAAAATAGGGGGAAACACCTTTCTTCCATAAATTGTCAATACAAAATTAAACTTGCAAATAAGTGTTTGTTACAAGGAAAATAACAATCAATAACAATCGAGTCTGGTCTTCATCAGAATGACTGTTCAAAACGGGAATTATATATATATATATATATATAAAACCCTCTTCACAGAATGGATGAATCGGCACGAGTAGTGGTCAGTGAAACACCAATCCTGCTCCAACATTTTTTGAAACATAAACAATTAAGATGAACCTGTAGGCCCCTTTTGGGTAGCCTCTGTAGGAGATGATAGGTTACAGAACCCTTAAACCCTAAGGAGGAACAAAATGGACAACTAAGCCCTAAACACTCAAGTATGTATTAGAATAAAAAAAGAAGGTAGAGGCAACAAACTATTAAGTCGTTGTGTCAAACCTTAATGGGTTTTCCAAGAATACCTGGTAAGAAAGAGCCACCCATTAAAAACATTTTCCTTTGGAGAAATTTATAGTTTGAAACTGATTGAACCACCAGGGTATTAGGAAGCCATACCTGTAGACAATCCATAAGCTAGTAGGAAACTCATCAAATACATTTATATAAACTAGAAAAGTACCTCTGTAAATTTAAAGGGAAATATTAATGGCGTATGGAAATAAAATACCTGTGGAAGAGTGGTTTGGCACCAGACCCTACCAAAATATGTGGATGAGGACAAAACTCCTCTCAGTTTCACAGTGAAGTAAAGGAAAAATGTAAAGATACAGGTGTCCATGGATGAAACTAATCACCTGCAAATGATAATGTCAATTTCCATGGCTAGAACACTAATTGTGCACAAGAACCTGTCAAGGATATAGAACCAAAACTTAGATTCCAAATTAACAATATCTCTCAGCCTCTGAAGGAAGATAATATACATAATACTACCTGTGATCGGTAAATGAGCGTTCGACACAGGACAAGAGGTTTCAGTATGCATGAATGTGAATGAGCAGATCATGTTCTAAAGCAACAAAATCTCTCGCAGCGGCGACAAAATGAAACTACAAGAAGGATTTCATGTAGGGTATTACCCTAAGCATTCCCTCTACCATAAGAACTACCAGATCACTTGCAAATCGACAGTGCGGAGAAGCCCCAAGTGTCCATCGTATAAGCAACAAGAAGAAGTTCAAGAAGTTTCGAATGGTTCTTGACATATAGCATAATGTTCAAGAATTAAAGGTCATTGATTATTCACTAGAGGCTAGATTTAATAATGGTAATAATCCTTAGGCTAAGCTCAATACTTGTTATTTTTCCCTCGAGTATGTGAAGCGTTAATTCCCTAGCGGGGTAATTAAATTAGATATAGCTAGATATAATGTGAGGTGGATTTATTATGATGTTCCATTCTTAGATTACAAATTATCATTAGTCCTGTAAATGTAACTATAAGGTTGCCAAATTTATTCCTGAACGTAATAATGTGCTTGCGGTGATGTAATGGGTTTAGTGGTATTTTGTTCCATGCGTTGTTCTTTAACTTTTTTTTTTTAAGCCGAGTTTCGAAAGGTGTTACAGAAGTATTATGGAAGCAGTTTAATTGGCACTTTCCATATTATGAAGTACTATAATTCGTTAAATTCAAATTTTAAAATGCCATGCTCAAATTTTAAAATGCCATGGATAAATCTAAGAAAAATGGAAGCAGTTTAATTGGCACTTTCCATATTATGAAGTACTATAAATCGTTAAATTCAAATTTTAAAATGCCATGGTCAAATTTTAAAATGCCATGAACAAATCTAAGGAAAAAAGATTATTCACCTAAAATAAAATTTTCAGAATTTTAATTTATTTTTCCATAATATAATTAAAAAATAATAAAAAAAAAATCCAAAAAAACCCATTAAATAAGTCGAGATGTAAAAGGGTGTAATAATAAACCCTTATCACAAAAAAAACAAAAATCTAACCTAAAAAAAATAGTCATGCTGATAGACATTTCTTTGGAATAAGTGCCTCTCTCATTTTAGTCTACACTTTTCCTCTACTTCTGACATTTGGCACACAATTTTTTTATTCTCTCAAATTGAAATCTACCCACGCATTATTCCTCTAGGTCTCTCCAAAACTGCATGGCTACATTTTAGGTCGATACTCCTAGTTCCATAATGGTTTCTGTTGTGCGCATGACGTGCTTCCAATTTCTGATGTGCACGACCTACTTCTATGACAATGAACAATTTTTCTATCGTCTCATATCATAGCTCATCAGAAACCCAACCCTTCATCAATTCATCCTCTTGTGATTCAAGGAGATGGAGACCGATGGAGATAGTGTTCAATATAGTAGAGTGACCATGCTATGAATCTCATAGGCAACCGAGGGAGACTATAGAAGGAGCTTGTGTTCAATATAATAGATACAGTGGAGGCACTAAATCCCTTTAGGTAGGCGATATATATATATTTTTTTTTTTTATCTCCAAACTATTCAAGAATCCATGTTTTTTTTTTTTAAATTTCACCTTCACTCACCCCAAACATGGCCATGAAAGACATTTCATAACTCTTAGGATAGGGGAGGTCTAACGCATGATAATTGTTTTTATCTACCATCTTGCAGAAACTATATACTTCGAAGAACAACATAAGCATAGTGTAAATATTTTTCGCTTCAGTCCTCACAATATCATTGTTATTTCATTTCAATCTAAATCCTTCCAGCTTGCAACTCCTAGAATTGACATAAAAAGTGTATGAAATTGAAACAATCCCAAATTTTACATTGCATTTCCTTGTGCTCCCCCCTATAATGCAAGCCAAGAAGGCAAGAATAACAAAAGAGAGAATGATAATGCTCATTTTTCTTCACTGTAATATAAATCCAACACCAATTTTCACTGACTCATGGGACAAGACCAGAATCCCACCTTTTTCAACAAAAGGTAGAACATTTGTCTTCTCCCTACCTGATTTTAGAAGTGGAGAAAAATCAACAGAGTGGGTATTGGAAACTCCTAACTCATTTCCCATTTAGTGCATTTTAGCCAAGATGGATGATGAATCATTTGGTATTTTCAATACTTCCTAGATGTAGAAGCCCTCCTTAGATTTTGGTCTCATAATGCTTTTCAAATCAGCAATTCATTATTTGTATAGTCATTATCTAGGCATAAAACTATGTGACGAATCGACCATCGGCATGCACAAAGTGGGCAATATTTTGTATCAGTGCTTCTATACTCACTATGTCATGCTTCAATCTGTAGAAAACATGTTTCTCTTCTTCAAACATGATCATCTGAGTCGCCTTACAGTAATTTATAAGAATCTTGTAGCATGCCTTTGCATAGTATGCTCTGTCTCTTAGCATGTCACACCCCTTGATAATAATCAATAGTGAAGGAAAACTTGCATTGGCCAAGTTTGAGTAATCAGAGCACACGACAAGCAGATGCTTTAGAAATGGCCTCTAGTGCGTATGGGACATTGAACTCCACATTACCACCAAACTCAACAAATAGTTTGTCCATTAACACTTTTAATTGTTCGTTTGGTTCCTTAGAATTATCATAAACAAGATTTACTTGTTTTTTGTTTCTTATCTTTAGAGTTTGCAATAGAGAAAAGGCTAATATTGAGTAAAATCTCATACGCTATATGAGTTCACAAGCTTTCTTCACTACATCCAATTGAAATGTTTGAGATAATTGGAATGCAAATTTTTCCCGTTGCATAACTTTATTTCACCATCTTAATGTTTTGTTTGTTGGTATACAACTTGGATGAAATATTTCATGACTAGAGTAGGTTTTGAACTTTGCATTGTATTTAAGTTTATCTCTTGTTCAATACCTTATAATTAATTTCATGATATAACCATTATGAAAAAAAGAAAGTCTAATAAATAGAACATACCTTTCATGAAATATGGACCATGAAGCAATATTTCTCCTTGTTTGTTTTGGGGCAGAGGAGTTCCTGAAATAGGATCAACTATTTTTTGTTCAGTATTTGGAGACATCAAGCCAGTCATTCCATAATGTTTACTTTCTTCTTGACTGTCTGTGGATTCTCCTACTCCCATTGTTTTTGTTAGCCCGTAGCCTTGCAAAATTTCATGTAACCTTACTTGAGAAAAAGCATAGCCTAGGTGTAAGAAAGTAAAAAAATGGAAAAAATTGTCTTAGTTGTTGATGATTAGTTGGAGATATTCAATTCTCAATAAAAATCCATTGTACTTGTTAGATTCTTATGTCTAAGCATGGTTGGACATATACATGGTGCCTAAGA
Organism: Pinus taeda; assembly: GCA_000404065.3. NCBI lineage: Eukaryota > Viridiplantae > Streptophyta > Pinopsida > Pinales > Pinaceae > Pinus > Pinus taeda. The sequence continues at coordinate 231,532 of APFE030478558.1, forward strand.
ACACCCCATAGGTGTGATGTTGCTAATATCTATGATGCATCATCCAGGGTATACTCCAAATCACCTCTAAATGCTTTGTATGTCTTGTATATGTCCCCCTGAGCTCTAGAGTATCGCATGAGTGGGAAAAATTTATCATTGAAACCTCTATGCATCCCAAGAAAAAGCTGACCCTATCCATACAATCATATGTTTTGTAGGCTTCAAGTTTGTGACTAGCCATTTGTTAATCGCTAATGCCTAGTCTCCCAAGCTATAGCAATTTGGTCCCAAATACAAACATCAATGTTGTACACAGAATTAGCTGAACGACATAACTTGGTTTGTTAAAAGGAATGAAATCTTCCTAACATCAAGCCCAGAAAATAATAGTCTAATGAACTTTATTTTACCTTGAGATAAGTGATTCTTGAATGTAGATTCTTGTTTATTAAAACTTAAAAGGTGTCCATGGGTTTTAATTTTTACCTTGTTATAACTAAATAAAATGGGAGGTTATTGCTTATTAAATAAAATTAAAAATAACATTCCCTGATTGATAGCGAGGGCCAGATGCATTTCAATAATAGATTTCAAATCTAGCAGGAGAAATCTCTGTTGAATAGGTACTGAAAGGTCAAAATTATAAGTATGCTTTTATAACATCTTCAGGATATACCCCTAAGTCAAAAAAATACTAAATTAATTTTCCTTATTAAAAATTAATTGTAATTTTATAAAATCAATTTAGTGTCTCAAAGAGCCAAAGGTTTTGAATATGTTATATGAATGGTCATAAAACCAAATGTAGATTCTGAGCATGTTATAAGATCTTTAGAAACATTGTTATAGTTTTGAGAAGGTTTAGACACATACCTTAAATAGATAGCATGGAATTCACATAAAGTATTTTTAATTTATGCAAAAACATGTTAAAAGTTTATGCTCTAAAAGGCCATCCTGTCTTTAATAGTGGTGCGAATGACAATGTCACTCTCATGCATCATCCAAGGTATACTCCAAATCACCTCTAGATGCTTTCTATGTCTAGTGTATGTCCTCCTATGCTCTAGAGTATCACATGAGTGGGAAAAGTTATCAGTTAGGCCTCTATGCAGCCCAAGAAAAGGTTGACCCTACCCATACGATCATTTGTTTTGTAGGCTTCAAGTTTGTGACTAGCCATTTGTTAATCCCAAATGCCTAGTCACCCAAGCTATCACAATATGGTCCCAAATACAAACACCACTGTTGTACATAAAATTAGCTAGAATACACAACCTGGTTGGTTAAGAGGAGTGAAATGTGTGTAACATAGAGCCCAGAAAATAATAATCTAATGAACTTTATTTTACCTTGATCTACGTGATTCTTGAATGCAGATTGAATGTCTCTATTTAAAGTAATGTTCTTCGGTTGGCCATGGAGCTCACAATTTCTCTAAAGAATCATCCTTCGAAAATTTAGTAGTTGGTTGTCGACTGATTTTTTACTTCTCTCTAGAGCTAACTTACAGAACTTCCTCAATATCCTTGGAGAATACTCATTAAATAAAGTTCCACTACCATTACATTCAAGTGGGGATTTCTCTAGTTGTTTATCAAGCTTATTAATTTGTGAATTCAATGATGTTCTCCTCATTCCATTAGTTTTTGTCATCTTCTTGCTCCACCCAAACTAACCTCACTTATATTTATCACAGTTGGCTTGAGTGGCCTCGGGGGACTCAGAGGCATCAGGATCCCATGCAGAACCCAAAAACTCGTCATTCTAATGGCATTCATCTTGATCCATAGGGCTAGAAAACACATTTAATTATGGTTTAAAAAAATCAATAAGATATATAATGGTAGATGGCAACATATGGAAATTGACTTCTTTGGTTAGTTCAAATTTAGATCTTTCAGGAAGAACCATTGTTAAGCAGGTTAATTTGTATATGTCTATGGTGCTTTGTGGTTTCAAAAGTGAAAGCGGTCATTATCATAAATCTTCATATTGCTATGAAATACCTCCTAGATATACAAGTAGATGGTTTTTAAGAATATAAGGGCCTTCTACCCACCTAGGAATTTTATCATTATATGCTTTTCCATGATTTGTCCAAATAGCATCCTTATAAGGCTATTGTTATTGGGAGTGAAAAATCTAAAAAGAAGATTGAGAAATTACTTGAAGAAGGTAATATTTTCCCCAACTCTTCTCCTGTGTTTATTATACCCAAGAAGGAATAGGGTGAATGGCTTTTGACCATAGACTATGGGTCACTAAATATGGTAAAAATGAATAATTATCTTCGTCTTCACATGATCAAACTCCTACTAGATCAAACTGAGGGGGATTTCTACATTACAAATATTGAATTGGCATTGGGCTATCATTGAATTCATGTTGAACCTCAAGACACATGGAATACTACTTTCAAACCTAGGTTTGGGCTTTTTAAGTAGTTTGTGATGAATTTTGGGCTTACCAATGCTTATGCTATTTTCAGAGCATTATCATTGATGTTTTTAGGACTCATTTGGGTAAAATTTTTGACAATATATCTACTTGACATTTTGATTGATAACAAAAATTGGGAAGACCATATGTGACATGTACAGGTAATTTTGGATTTTTCTCTGTTAAAAAAAGTTGCAAGCTAAAATGAAGGAATTCTTATTTGGCCAACTGCCAAAATTTTTAAAGTATGTAAGCTTCATCATAAATGAGCATGGAGTTTATGAAAATCTAGAATAAATTAAGTTGCTCAATGATTGGCCACATCCTACTACATTTATGCAATTGAAGAGCTTCCTCGGTAGTAAAAATTTCTTTAAGAAATTAATCCACAATTTATATCATATAACCAACCCTCTACATCCTTTTAAAAAGAAGAATTTCACATTGGCACCATGATATAACACTATGTTTTAGAATTTCAATGCTCTTCAGTGCCAATTTTGGTTGTTTTCAACTTGCAAAAGCATTTCAATTTCGAGACATAAACTTCACAATATACCATAGGTGCATATAGTATGCAGGGAAGAAATATTGTAGCTTATAGTTCATAGACTTGTGTCACAATATAGACTGAATCACAACACTGTTGATAAAGAGTTTTATGGATTGGATCAATGTTTGAAACATTACCAACATTACTTGCTTGGAAAGTAGACTATCTTGCATTATATTGCAACTTGCCAGATACTATGGTTCCTTATAATTCTCAAAACTGGAATGGTTTCAAAGTAAGTAGAGAATGTACAGTCACTGCTTACAATGATTTTTCATTTTAGATTAATTCTTGTTAATCACATCCCTATGCAACCTGCAAGCAATCTATTAACCTAAAGATCAATGAATGTTGCCAAACTGCTATAAATGCTTGTTGTAATTTAAAATATCAGGCTTGTAATATGAATTAAAACACACTAAACAACAAGCCAAAATGAAGATTTACACCCAAGGATAATTTTTTCCTTCAAAAACCTATAAATCCATTGTTAGAACATGAAAACGTGCCCTTAAAAATGTAGATCTATGTGTATAAATACAAAACCCAACAAGTTTAAATATCAAAATTAAGTTCCTTTAATCTTATGGGTTATGAAGTTTAGAAAATTGACTACCAGGGAGTGATTATTGTAGGGTGCCTATTTCAAACCTATGTAATGCTCCTATTTTCAGGAAGGAGTGGATGGCTAACATAGAAAGTCAAGATTTTTGTTTCCATGTTTGAAAATCCATATGCATGATGAAGGGTGTTAGAAACTAGATTGTTGATCTACCTGTTTATATAGTTGGGGTGATCTACCTGTTTATATAGTTGGGGCCTTGCTTGCATAGAATATTGTGCAAGTCATTCTATAAAATTAAATGTGCAATTCTAATTCATGCTTCCCTTACATACGTTATCATATCATGTTTAAATAGTATTTTGATCACGAAAAAAAGATTTTATTGTGCTAATAACATGGATCCAACGTTAACTAAGAATGTCATTCCTTTGTTGTTGAATGGTTCCACTCAGATTCAAACACTCCTCTGAATAATTGACATCAGCTTTGTTACGTCATCAAAAACTACATCCTCACACTTCCACATTACTCTCTCGATGGAACACATCAACACAAGACTCTGCTACGAGTTGAATATAGTACACAAATTGCAACTAAAGATATCCAAGTTTGCTCAATCATTCTGCTTAAACAATTAGCTTGCACGGTGCGTCAATACTCTTCATAAGGCCCAATATTTGTCTACACCATATTCCTTTTTTTTGCTTTACACTCTTCCTGCATTATGAAAAAAACAAATGAACTCTACATTAATTTCTCTTTTTTCATTCACACAAGGTCCATCCGAGTTGTTGAACTTGAGGTTGCGAGGCGTAAAGAAAAGTTGACCAAAGACTCATCAACACTACTACATGCAAAGGGAGGCATATCCCAATATTCCTCTTCATTAGCAGATATCTTTCCTACTATAGTAACTCCCACGAATATGGCCAAAACTACAACTATCTCATTCAAGGCACTCAATCCCTACCGAAAGTATTGGTCAATCCATGTTAGAGCATCTGCAAACACAACATTGAATACCTACAACAATGTGCGTGGCTGAGGAAAAGTCTTTGGATTTGACCTTATTGATCGTGATAAAGATGAGATCCACCTTTCCACATTTCCTGAATTGGTTGAATCTCTTTATGATCTAATCCAAGTTGGGAAGCTACAAATTGTTTTCAATGGCACAATTAAAGAAGTAAACACAAACTACAACCACCTAAAGAACAAATGGGAGATTTACTTGTTTGTTGCATCCATTGTCAATCCATGTTTGGTAGATGATTCAACCTTCTCTTTTGAACGCTTTCATTTCATAACTATCATTGAAATCAAGTTTTCAAGCCCAAGTACCAATGTAGATTTTATTGTTGTTATTAGCTCCACCTCACCTACCTCGACAATTCGACGAAGAGATGGAATTGAAACACTAAGGAAAAAACTTACATTAAAGGAAAAGTTGGGTTTTAGCATTGATGTAACACTATGGGGCGATCATTGTGACTTTATAGGACAGAACTTTGCTGAATTGTGATCTTTTGACAACTCGCCAATGCTTGCAATCAAAGGAGGCCTTGTATCTGAATTAAATGCAATCACCATATGGAAAGTCTCCACTAGCACTCTTGTAATAAATCCAAATATTGAATAAACTAACAACTCCATACATGGTTCTGTGAAATAGGATATAACTCTTCCTCTCCATCATTGAGTAGAAACTATAGTTTTTCTTCTAAACAAGCCCTACCAGAAAAGACACTTCATGAAACTACTTACATGCAAGTCTTTGAGAAAGAAATATGGGTTTTGGTTTGTGCAACTGTGATTGCTCTTCACATTGACAACTTTTATTTTCTTATGCATCCATTAGACTTCAATGGAAAGTAATGCATGAAAAAAGTAATACATCATTCTAACACCCTTTGGCATTCTGCAAAGTGTGACGATGACTTTCCAAAATGTGACTATCATTGCAAACTTAAAATTTAGTTACATGACCACATCGGGCATCTAGAAAATGTCACAACTTTCAATAATGTAGGAAATGAGCTCATCGACATCCTAGCAAAATACATATTCCTTCTTTCTATCGAACCAACTAACCTCCAAGAAATTTGTGGACGTATTTTAGGTCATCGCTTCCTACAAACACTTTCCATCAAAACAAAATTCTTCAATAATATTGACTGCTTGCAAAGAGTACTAGTTAATTTAGAAGAAATTCAATATGAATTTGCATGCAACGAGGTCCCCAAGGACGTTCATGTAATGTCCATTTCACAACGACTTGTTATTCTCTGCCTTTGAACTTGCTTCATGGTTTCAAGGAACTCTATTGTTTGTACATTAAGTATCATCTCTACAAAGATCATTGTTCAGTACACTTTATTTGGCAATACTCTTTTTCAATAATTCCAACATGTGTATGTTTACCTCTTCACAATCTATATAATGTACATATCAACATCTGTAGGGCCTTCAATACATATTTTTTTCCCTTTATTGCTTACATTTCTATAAGCTAAATGTTTGCTTGTTTATGTATTTATGCAATCGTTCATTGTCATTCAAAAAGGAAAAAAAACTAGAAGTTTGCTTATATTGCTCTATTTCTATCAATTTTTGATGCTAAAATAATGTATATTTTAACAATACTCTTGTTTAATAATTCCAACATATGTATTCTCACCCCTTTAAAATTTACATAACCTATATATCAACATCTATGTCAATGTCAATTTTATCTTATTTTGAACACATTTCCTATGCATAATAACTCAATTTTGATTCATTCTAAATTTCTTATGTCTCCAAACTAACAATAAATTATTTTCTACTTGCTTATATATGCCATGCAACAATGAAAATGCAACTAAAAAGACATGAAGGCGTCTTCTTTATGCACAAAACAAAGATACAATAAATGCACGCCGATGACTTCTTTATAAAAACCGCAAAAGGCTTACTGCCTCTATTACATCCCTTCCCACCTCAAGTGCTATCCCAATTGTTCAAACCAATTCACCTCACCTTCATCAAAACCATTATAACCCCCCCTTAATCATGAACATCGTCGATTTCAACAAAGGATAAATAAACTTTCTAACATGCATTTTTTCACAATATGAAAAGAATCATACCTAGGTATGAAAACAAGGCTTTTACATGGAAATCTTTCTTACTTTTGTTGCGCATCATTTAAAATTACCAATCATTTTTTTCATCTTAACGACATGGACCCCAGTGAACAACCACATGTCCTTCAAAATTTAACACAAGTTGAGGAAAAGCTCATTGCACGTGTGAACCCCATTGTACAAGTCATTCATACCCATGGTGGTCAATACAAATATATTGGCCATACAATTAGCTTTCCCCAAGACATCATTGTTATTGCCAAATACTTACCTCAGATGGTTTTTGAATTGGACATCCTCATTTTCAAAAGGCATGATCCTTCTAGAAAGGATCATGAATTCTTCATTTACAAGTCACATGTACTTGCGGCACTTGAATACAAACTAAATCATGATCCCTACTACAAGGATGCCCAACTCAGTGCATCTGCAATTTATGCTTTACTATATCAACCTACAAATATTTCTTCTCTTCTTCATAATGTAACCACCTCCTCTTTTGAACCCCATCAAACCATAGTTGATTCTACGTATGATCCTAATGTCGTGATAACTCCATTAGATATGCAACATTCTTCTTTTGTACCAATTCTCCCAAAATTCATGTACTGAACTTGAGCACATTTGTGCTTATTTGCACCCGACTAATCCAAATTCAACCAACTCGATTGACTAGCCTAAAATCTCTTTATCCCCTATGAATGAATAACACACTGAGGGCCTCTTCGCTATGTCACTCCCCACCATTTTTCCTACAGAAATTTCCATGATTACACAACCAATGATTACAAAAGTTTAAATGCATGAATATGGTTTAAACTCGTTGCACTACCATGACAATCGATTCTGCCAACATCCAAGATTCCGCTTCTACCTATATAACATTCTAATGTGCCACTGTAGCCTAGAAATTGCAGCTTTTTTTTTCAAGAAATACATTGAGAACAACTTGCCAACAATTGTTTTAGATCTTTGACAAAAGATTAGTGAATTCCCAAATTCCAAATTTCCTGAACATGTCATGCACTTCATTTTAGGCTTACGAGGAATGTGCTCTTTTTGGAATAAGTGATGGTGTGAACTAACTGACATGATCACATAGATAGGAAGCCTGACATTCTTCTTCACTCTCAGTGCAGATAATACCAAATGGCATGACTTGCACATGATCATGCCTACTACTATTTCGTCCTGGTCGAACAATCAGTACCAATGCATAATTCAAAACATAATTAAAAACCCACATTTAATAGCACGGTATATGCATTGCAGATTTATAATTTTCCTCGAAGAAGTCCTACAAAAAGGCCTTCATATTGGTGCAGGTATTTTTTTCATGCCATTCTTCTCTCCATTTATTTATACATTGCAACTTTTTCCAATGCAATTTTTGACTTTCATATTTCATTTAGAGACGAATGAAAACATAGATGATTTTCACACATACATGGATTCATTTGGTTCCAATATTCACCAAATATGGACAATCTCGAATGGAACAATGAAACAGAAGTTGTTGATGTTATGAAATATTTTGATCATTATATAATTATTGGCTTATATGGGCTGGACCTAGATTCAAAGTGTATTGTGCACAAACAAAACCCTCATCCACTTGTCCTTCTTTGCAATGACCTACAGGAAGATCACAGTCTCACCCAAAGTGATTATGGGAGGTTGTAGAAATAGGTTTCTACAACTTGAGGGATACTGTGTTGTGGAACCATTGTATTTTCTTAAGTTTGTAACAATTACTTATAAACAACTTCTAATCAACAACTTACTTCACACTTATAGATTACTTTGCATAATTACATTCATCACTTAACATGTCATAAACATTCATAAATTGTGCAATACTGAAATAAAGTACAGATAAGAAGAAAATAAACACTTGAGACATTTATTTTATTGTGGTTTATCCCAATGTGGGACTATGCTCACAAGAAGTATTGTTTATAATATGGAATTTGGTACAAATAATAGTTCTTCCCTGCGCACACAGTCGCAAGGTGTCTGTACACTAAGCTATAGACGACTTATGCACTAAGCTCCAAACCTAGGCCTCGACGCACACAACTGTGGAGCCTTTCCCTTCCTCCAAAGTATAGACCACACAAATATCACATAAACATAGATTTGGATCAATTCAATGATTTCTTCCTTCTTTATTTATCCCTAAATATACTATTACATGAGGGATTTACATCGCTACAATACCATGGTCCCAATACCATGGTTTCTGAAATACAATGGACTATGGCCCAAAACCAAGAACTTTACAATATTTTAATGCTTTCACAAAAAGGAAGGGGCTTCACCACTGTTATCAGGAAATCTAGTGTTTATGCAGAGCTGCTAGTCCAACTAAGACGGGTAGCTATCTTAGAAACAAATATATTAAAGTTACTTTCATTTTCCTTTACGAGAAGTAGATAGGAGAGGAGCAAAGAATACCAACCTCGATCTTTCGCTTGGTTCTCTGGTTGTTCCTTCTCCCCTTTGACAGATCTTTGTCGCTCCTCCCTTGATCACTCCACTTCAAATAGTATCTATAAAGTCAAAGCAACATAATACCTTCAAAGTGCATAGATCTATAGTCATAAACAATATAGGACCAGATATATATTAACCATATACATGCATATATTAGCAAACATACAAGAATGTGGAGGAAAACTTGAATAGCTTTATTGATATAGAGATTAGAAGAGAGGATTACAATCCATTGATCTGACCCAATGTCATCCTCCCAGCATGAAAGCCCTTCTTCACCTCATGAAAAGCTTATATCACCCAACACTATGATATTCCACCAGGAAACTAGCAACACTTCCTTACAAGATACAAGATTCCAGACTCTGGATCTCTGGGATGAGGGATCCATATATAGATGATTCTAAGAGGGTGAGTTAGCTTCTGGGATTTTGATTAGTGTCCTCTCTCTAATATTTCTTGATTCCACTTGGAGATTGATGATCTCTTACTCATCCCTGGGTGAATTCAGAGAGGCAAGTGTCACAAGAGAAGTTTCTGGAGGATTCCATGATCATCCACCTTGCAAACTGTCTCTGCCATTTGTCTACTCTCGCCCATCGCACACTACAGAAGGGCTTTCTAGTATGCATCGCACCTTTTACACTAAGCAGGTGAGATGCATCGCACCCTTAGCACTGGGCAATCTGTATGGTCTAGTTTTGACTAGTTCTAAGTAGTTTTCTGTGGAGAACTGATGGGAGATGATGTAATCAGTTGACCTTGTTCCTTTAGGGCATGAAACAACACTTTTAGGGACTCAGCAGCCCTTGGTTTATGGACATATGTGATTGGGGTTGCAATGCCCAAATATCTCTATAACAGTTACCCCCTAAAGCATGAGGTCGAAAATATTTTGATGTCGGGTGAAATGCTTTATCATGAGGATCCGAGGTTTTTCGAACTGGAAGGCGACCTGTAATAAGATACAATACAATACATTATCTTCATAACATTTTCATGATCTAGCTGAGGCGGGCATTCCCATGCTCAGCTTTATAAATTCATTTTTATGTACATAGGAGAGACAACCGTCTGTGTGGAAAATTGATGATTCTGGTAGAGGCATTATCCTTTGATTTGGATGATCATCTGTGCAGCAATGATGTACATTTGATGTCTTTATTTTCCTGAATATATCACAGCCCGGATGGATGAAACTAGATTCAGGGTCTTCAAACTCATCCAATCTTCGCCCGAAGTACAAGTCGATCCACGTGAAGAATGTTCTAGAGTCGAACATGGAAAGACATCGCCTGATTACCAACCAATGATGTAAGCTGTTAACAGGCGTGAGAGGAATCACCGATGATGATGATGACCCTCAAGGTACTACAGTATAATTCGTGTGGTGTGAAAATGGGACTTGGCGTCGAACACCACGCAAAATCTCTTGGTCGAAGGCCATTGATGTAAACCTGTCGCCGGAAGCGAGAAACTTGCCATTGAGGCATGCAAGCTTCAAGGTACTGAAAGGGTTGTCCCTAGGTCGACTTCTTGGATAATGAGCTGATGTCGACAAGAAGAGACCCGTCGTAGGAGGGCCTTAATGAATCCCACATCTACGACACAGAACGGAGCAAATGATTTTGTGGAGGTGAAAACAATCTGATGATACAGGGTTCACGGTGGTGGTCATGAAAGAATGAAGCGTGAAGGTATTGCAGCGGGTGAGGCACAAGCTGGGTTGGTGAATCCTCTAATCGACTTCTCTTGAACATATCGGTGACACTGAAATGGATTGGTAGCGTTAACCCCAAAGATGGATGGTACGATGGACCAATGGTAATATGACCGGTGAATGAAATAACCCAACTCGACTCAATCATGGTGATGGAGTGAAAGTGTCATGTTCAAGAGCGACTTGCTACCAGTAAAGTTTCTTCAAGTTTTCTTCCTAATTTTTCCTAGTCATTGCTGACCAGTAACTCTTTATTTTTATCAACCTTGAGGAGGATAACATATGCTTGTTCTATAATTTGCCCTTCAGGCAAACCCGTCGCTATGTTTTAACAAGCCTACCAACAGTGAAACTCATTCTTGTCTCTATGGACAAGTTTGTCGCTATTGGTTTTAACGAGTTTAACGACACAGACAACTCGATCCTTTTCAATTTTAGAGAGTTTGAAAAGGGATGGAAAGGAAACTCCAGTAATAGTTTTTCTTCATATAATCCCTTAAGTCCGAAAAAGTATAAAATAATACGAAAGGGATGAATTTTCGATAGTTTTAATGAGCCGAACAAGAAAAGCGCTTGATCTTTTTGTGTAATAATCCCTCAGGTCCAAAAAGATTAAAATCTAGAGGATGGATAACACTCCCGGTAGCTTTAACGAGCTAGAGAGGCCAATTGCTCGGCAATCTTTTCACATTTTACGAGTTAGATGAAAAGAGCTTAAAGGAGACTCGTCTTTGAGGAACGAGTGATATTTTCAGGTAGCTGCTAATTCTAGGTAAGGTTTGGAATTTTCCAATCATGGCAGTGTCACAAGGGCGGCTAAGAGAATCACTCTTTGCAGCTGTTCCTCAAAAGGGTAAACAATCAAATGGAGGCATATGATTGGCTAAACAGAGTGGAGGTGATGGCAAGAACATGACCAAGGCTCAGAAGCTGATGATAATGCATTCGCAATGGTTATTTACCAGAGGTTGGTTCATTTTTTTATGAGCTTAAAATCTGGGGGAACATTTGCTCATTGCTTAGGTTTAATTTTTAACGAGCTTAAACTTCGCATAAAAACTTCTCGTTCCAGTCATATAATAAGGATGTCTCATCGATAGATTCCATTTTTGTGGAGCTTGCACCTTTCAAAGCTTTGCTCCACTCCACTCCCTTTCACATGCAAGCTAGGAACGACCAACTACTCTCCTAGGGGTTAATTAACTACTGAGGTTAGGTAGGAAAACTCTTCCTTTAGTTTGTTGGTGCCATCCGGCGCCTGCAAAGGTGAATGGTCAATTCGACCAATCACCTAACCTAAGCAGTAGAAGATTTGACAAGCATGACAACTTCTGACTGCTGTTATGCAATCCTTGAACATTGTTTGCCAGAAGTATCCTACTCATAAAATATTTTGCACCGTAGCATAACCAGATTAGTGCCCCCCACAGACACCTGAATGATAGTCATTCAGGACTTTTTCAGCCTCCTCATGGGTGAGGCACCTCCACAGAACTGTATCGATACCATGACGGTAAAGTGTATCACCGACGATCATGTAGTCTTCTGCTTGGTATCGAGTATGTCGTTGCTCTGATCGGGAGGTATTAGACCTATATATTTGGGTCTGGAGATAGATGATTATATATCCATACCATGGATTGCTTGAAGATATCAAAACAAAGATTCATCCATGATTGTTGCATTAGATGTTGAATCGTTGGACGATGATGGGAGATCGCATAGCAACTCCGCAAAAACCATAGCTTTCTTTGATTTGGATTTTACGAATTCCAGATCAAACTCCTGCAAAAATTTCTATCCATTTGGAATATTTGCCCCACAGTAACTGTCGTGACAAGATATAAGTCATGGGGTTGCAATCTGACAAAATGGTAGTTTTTCAAAAGAGGATGTAGTGTCGAAATCTCTGTATCACTTGAAGAGCTGCGAGAGCTAGCTTTTCAACATAGGAGTACTTGCTTTCTGTATCATTTAAGTTTCGGCTTAAATAATAGATAGGATGTTCAATTCCATTGTCTTCTTGAACTAAAACCATTGCTATGGTTGTATCTACTGCAACCAGATACATGTTATAGTCTTTTTGATAATCAGGAGCATACATTAATGATGCTTTTATTAGGGATTCCTTTAAAGCATCAAAGGAAGCTTGCTTGACCTAATCCCAGATGAAGGGTACTTCTTTTTTCAACAGATGAGTATAACCTTTAGCAAGTTCGGCATAATTTGGAATGAACCTCCTTAGAAAGTTTACTTTCCCTTGGAGTTTCTGAATCTGAAGCAAATTTGAAGGTGGAGGCAAATCAACGATCACCTGAAACTTACATGGATCGAGACGAATCCCGTCCTTCGAGACCACAAAGCCAAGTAAATGACCAGAACCGACACAGAACACACATTTGTGTGGATTGAGTCGTATCTTGTAGTGTCGGCAACGTAGAAATATCGCTTTTAAATGCTGCAGATGATTGGTCCACTTTCGCGAGTGAGCCAGAAGATCGTCGAGATATGGTTAAACAATGTTCTTGATGTCATGGAAGGCATAATTCATTGCCCTCTGAAATGTTGCCCCTGTGTTCTTTAAACCAAAGGGTAGCTTGCAGTATGCGAATGTGCCCCACAGACAAATAAATGTAGTCTTTGACTGGTCCTGTGGGCAGATATTTATTTGATTATACCCGGAAAATCCATCCATAAATGAAAAGATTTCACATCCGGCGCATTCATCAATGATTTGGTCAATGAAGGGTGTATGGTAGTTGTCTTTTGGACAAGCTTGATTTACATCCCTATAATCGACGCACACTCTAATCATTCCTTGCTTTTTCATTACAGGAACAATATTCGATACCCAATCGGTTAGAGGAATGGGGTAAATGAAACCAGCATGGAGAAGTTTTTCAACTTCTGCCTTGATGGTAGCGACTTTCTTGGGGTGCATCTGCCGAAGCTGTTGTCGTACTGGTTTGACATCTGGATACATCTAAATTTCATGCTCAACGATACTCGAGTCAATGCCTGGCATTTCTTCATATGACCATGCAAAGACATCTATGAACTCGCGAAGGAGAGCGTAATATGTTTCCAGTTCTGAAGGAGAACAATATTTTCCGACATGAATATTCTCTACAACATTTGGTTTGGTCGAGATATTGATGGCGATAGTCTCTTCAATATTGGACAAGTTTCGCTCGAAATCCACTGTATTTACAGTGTTCGATAGGAAATCAAATACCGAAGGATGATTAAGGTTGTTGGAATAATATTCTTTATAATCTGGAAGATGGGAACGATGGTGGTAATCTTCCCATGGTACCCCGTCAATCATCATTGACTGAACAATTCCTTCATCTATAGAATGTACATGCGACCAAGGATCTGAAGGGGTACCATATTCCTTAGACCTGTCTATCCAAACGCTTGAGGAACGTTGATTTGGGTTCGCCTCCCATGCCGAAAACATTGATTGCTACAATATTTCTATTGGGCTTGGAGGCAAAACCTCGCGATGATCCATGCTAACATCGTGATCGGATATCTTTTGAATGGAAGACACCATATTGCAGGTTCCCACTGTGGCCACTTCCGCTAGATCGTTTGGAGGCGGTAGGGAAAAAGTACCCATCAATGTCGAGTCTTTTAGTAAGCCTACTCCGATATTTTGAAGCGACCGAGAGCTCCCGTGGATCATCAGAATGCTTCCCGTAACTTGTGAACTGTTGGGGAGAAATGTCTGTTGGTCGATGATTGTAATTCCTCCTTGGAAAGGAAATGCA
>APFE030478558.1:247363-274719 GCA_000404065.3 Pinus taeda
AATCCCACCTATTGCTGATAATAGAGCCTGCTTTTGGGAGGGGCAATTTTGCAGTACCTCAAGTGTCGACATAGCGGATGGCGATTGGGCTAGGTCCTCTACTATATTATAATTCTATGTTACTCTAGCACGAGGATTAAATGTCAATTTGTGTACTACTCCTTTTGGTGGCTTTATCGTTAGCTCAAGAATGATGGGTGGCACAACTTCGGTCGAAGTTGTTGTCAAACTACTAGGTTGATCAGTAGCCTTGTTGTTCGACAGCTGTGGATTTCCGTAATCTTTATTCCTTGTCAATATCAAAGCATCATTTTTCTGTTTCGAAATGGACAACATGAACGCTTGGGATGGGGGAAGCATTGTCACTAGCAACCAAATTGGTTCCTGGATTTGGAAACGGATCAGTCAATACCGCTGAGGTTTTTGAATTCTTTAAGAGTTTCCTAAGCTCAGCTCTATGTGGACAATCTTTCGTCCAATGATCCTCATCGCATATAAAGCATGGATGATTTGGTTTCCTTTCTCCAGAAGGGTTTGCAGAAGATTTTTCAGGAGATGACTCCTCCAATTTCTTCTTTTTCCCTTTCTTTTTCTTCTTGCCCACTGGTTGCTTCGGTTCTTTGCCTTTGTCAGTCGACACAGCATTTACCTCCAAGGCGAGAAGTTCTTCATTTGCATTTTGACTAGAAATCGTACAAGCTTTCTTCGATGTAGCCTTTACGGTTGTTGCGCTAGTCGTACCTATCACACCATCGCCAGCATGAGAGTCCTTTTTTGATTAGGAGGAGGAACGGAAAATTCCAGTCTAGGAGCATTAGGGATTTTGTCATAGAGCATGCCAGACTGAGTATAGATCAAGTCTAGATATTGTGCACAAGCAATGACTTGCTCTTGAGTGACGACCCCTCCCTTTGCCACATCTTCTGTTATAGAAGGTAACAATGACTTAATAAACCATTCAGCTAACAGCTGATCAGGAACATATGTTTTTACCATTCTACGACGACGCCGCCACTCATGGATATGATCAGATACATGAGTGGCTATCATATGTTTGAAGTTGGTAAGCAGCTCTGTTCATGTTTCGTACCTTATGGGTAATTGAAAATGGGTTAAAAAGGTTGTGGCAAGGGTGCTGAAGTTATCAAATGAAGCTCTAGGCAATTCAATGTACCATTTTTCTGCCAGACTAGTTAACGTTCACTGAAAAAGGAAAAGCCTAATCGAATCATCATTTAGAGTGTTAGACGAACACCACAGATGAAAGGTCATCACATGATTCGACGGGTCTTCACCCGGATTTCCATTAAATTTAGGAATATCTAATGGAATTTTGTGAGGAATCACCAGCCACCAAGGGGCATGAGCAATTGGATCGTTTATTAGCCGATTTAGATCCGGTAACTCTAAAGTTGCCATGAAGGGAAACTGTTGATTCAGGTTTGGCGAAGCATACCCAGGATAAGATGGAATTGCCTGAGCAGTGGGTCTTTGCATACCAGCATAGTGCATTTGATGTTGATAACTTTGGTAAGGTTGATGGGCATAACCACTATGAAATGATTGATGTTGACCGTTTTGATTATACGGCTGCCCATTACATGTAAAAATTTGTTGCTCAGATCTTTGGTAAACTTGTTGGAATTGCAGTTGTTGATATTACACTAGCCATGGTTGTGAAACCATTTGTTGTTGTCCAATACTGGCTATTTGACCAAGATGAGGGGTAATAGTACCCGTTTGAACCTGGGTCGCTCCGGTTAGGGAGCCACTAATCGGTGATTGCGGTTGTGTCGTGGAGACAGGAGGCTGTTGTATTACGACCTGAGAGACTTGAGGTTGACATACAATAGGTAACGCTTGTACTTGCGCCACTGTCACAATGGCCGGTGTAGTGGGGATATTTGACACAGGTAGGCTTTGTTGCATTGAGTATACAACTCTTGGTTGTTGAGGCAGTATTAGCACCCAACTGCTGGATGTAATTCCAGCATGACCTGAATTCTGTTGTGAACTCCCATATGGTTGTTCTCCTGGAGGAAACAATGAAAGGGCATATTGCCCCCCATATGGCGGCAATCTAGTACTCAAAGGAATGATTGGCCTTTGGGGACATGATTGCCCAAATTGATACTGTTGCGAAGGATCAATTTGTTGAGACTCAACATAAGAGATTCTGGATATTATTCTAGACGAACAAACGAGAACAGACCATACTGTCGAACAGTCTCTGGATGGACTCCATCTAGCGGTTGAGAGCTAGTTGGGACAGATGGTATGCCAGCAAACATTGTTGGAGTAGCAGTAGGAGGTTCTGTTGTTGTTGCGTCAGATGACACAGTCCTAGATGTCGACGGTTGTTTAGAAATGTCTAGTCTATCTAAGAGATTTCCTAGCGATTCTACAGGAACTTGCGATGAAGGGAGAATAACTTTTGATGAAGAAGGATATAGGGTGATCCTGGCTCCAAAATGCAATGGAGTACTGGATGAAGGATCCTCCACAATCTCTTCTATAGCAATCAAACTAGGTGGGAGAGGTAGACCGTTAGGTCTGTAAAATATTTTTGGTGCCGAAGAAGGTATAGGTTCTGCAGCGACAGGTGTTTGGGGAATAACACCTTCCGAATCAGCTGTAGATGGAGCTAGTTCAGGACTAGAAGTGTTTACCATTACACTAGGATCAGTTCTAATGTCCTCTTGTCACTACGGAATTTCTTCTGTAGAGGCAGGGATACCAGAAACGGTTGGAGTAACTGGAGTCTCTGAGGATGTCAGAACACTTGTTCCAACCAAACCAAGGGACTTTGATCCGGTTAAATGAGTTCGCTTTGTCTGGAATAGTTTCGTTTCCAGAGTCAAAGACGGTTGACTCGTAAGTCTCCGCGAACGACAGGATTTCGATTGACTTTCTTCCACGATTGCAGATTACTTGATCAACTGAAAATAAAGGGGAAAAATGATTCCAAATTTAATGAATTTTAGACGCTTTGACACAACTTGCTTTTTCAATTTTTAAGAGTCGAGAAAAAGCAAAAGATGACTCTAGTTCCCTTCGATTTTTAATGAGCCTGAAGTGGCAAGTGCTCAGATGGACCTTTTCCTTTAAGGAGTCTGAAAAGGAATGAAAGAAACTACTCTGGAAATCTAGACAGAGGGATTACCAAACCAATCGCAAAACTATAGAATAATTTTTACGGTACAACAGTCAATCTTCCCGAGTGCAGTGTTCAATGCATTGCGATCGATAGGGCGGCAGACACAGCTTCCTAAGGATAAAGGATATAGCCTATTTTGGTCTCCCAATATATACTCGATGGTACGTGGGAGCACAATTCCATACTGGCACTTGTCGTCTCAAAGAGGAGGAATCACCCTACCTATGATGAAAGCGATAGTTACCAAACTTTACGACGTTGGAATACGTCTCTAGCCTAGACTTCTAAATGTTGTGCGTTAGGTTCCAAAGCGTTTTTATGTTCATTGAATTTATTTTACAGTTGATCTTTCTTAAGAAGTTTGCCTTTCAGGTTCAGGTTCACCGTGTGATGTAGATATATAATTCCTAAAATGCAATCTAAGATGATAAGCAATCTTTTAATCTTCTTTTTGCAATGAAAATCCTAGCTACTAAGGAAAGAGAAATGACATTCTTTCAACATAGAGCAGAGAGCACACACTAGATGCACTGTCCTAAATCAAACCAACAAGTAGTCTAAATGCAAATGCACATGCATATATTTGTTTTCCTTTCTTAATGTGTGAATGACAAAAAGAATGCTAAGTACAAATTTGAATCGTTTCAAGCGACAGTACTAACAATTTTCTTTTCAAAAAATGAAAGGAAGATAATGACGACACTTTGCGATTTTGAATTGAAAACTGCTTTCGACACTTGAAAAACTATTAATTCAAATCAAATACAAGAGTAATAGTGTAATCGACCATCAAGAACAATAGGATTCTTTTCTTTGACTGAAAACGGCACTTGTGACACTTTCAAATCAAAAGACGACAGCTTGATTACGCTACTTCTTTGTAACAAAGGGCCGTAAATGGCGAACAATACATAAAACAATTTACAGTTATTTCTACTATGGAGGCTGAATCATGTAAAGGAAGGGAGTTTCTATAGTGGTTTACTGATCACAGACAGTAAAACTCCTGAATAAAGCTGAAGAGAGTGAACAAAAAACCAAAATTTGGAAGCAAAAGAGGTCTTATCTGATCATCGCACCTATAACACATGGAAAGTGCGATGCATCTCACCTACTACACACAGGAGGGGCGATGCATCTAGATTCCCAAGAAGAGAAGGTGAGATGGTCCAGGGACGAGACTTCAACTTGGTTCTTGGTCATAGTTTGTAGCTCAGTTCAGGGATTTAAGCCGACCAAATGATAGTCAGTAAATGTAAATCACAGGGGCTGACCTAATGAAGCTACTTGAGCCACCACCAGGGAAATTAGGATGTTTGCAAATCAATTGTTCAGTTTATAAACAAAACCCAGAGATAGAATGAAGCAGCATTGATCTACTTTACACTTGCACAACAAATGCAGTTCGAAGGTTAGCTGGCTTGACTTTAGACTCCATATGTAAGTTTATAAAGCAAAAAAATATAGACAAGCAAACAAGCTATTTGATCCCCAGTGGAGTTGCCATTTTGTTATCAGGAAATCTAGTGTCTATGCAGAGCTGCTAGTCCCACTAAGATGGGTAGCTATCTTAGAAACAAACAGATTAAAGTTACTTTTGTTTTCCTTTACGAGAAGTAGATAGGAGAGGAGCAAAGAATACCAACCTCGATCTTTCGCTTGGTTCTCTGCTTGTTCCTTCTCCCCTCTGATAGATCTTTGCCGCTCCTCCCTTGACCACTCCGCTTCAAAGAGTACCTGTAAAGTCAAAGCAGCATAATACCTTCAAAGTGCAGAGATCTACAGTCATAAACAATATAGGACCAGATATATATTGGCCACATACATGCATATATTAGCAATCATACAAGAATGTGGAGGAAAACTTGAATAGCTTTATTGATATAGAGATTCGAAGAGAGGATTACAACCCATTGATCTAACCTAGCATCATCCTCCCAGCATGAAAGCGCTTCTTCACCTCATGAAAAGCTTAGATCACCCAACACTATGATATTCCACCAAGAAACCAACAACACTTCCTTACAAGATATAAGATTCCAGCCTCTGGATCTCTCGGATGAATGATCCATATATAGATGATTCTAAGAGGGTGAGTTAGCTTCTGGGATTTTGATTAGTGTCCTCTCTCTGATAGTTCTTGATTCCACTTGGAGATTGATGATCTCTCACTGATCCCTAGGCGAATTCAGAGAGGCAAGTGTCACAGGAGAAGTTTCTGGAAGATTCCATGGTCATCCACCTTGCAAATTGTCTCTGCCATTTGTCTACTCTTGCGCATCGCACCGTACAGAAGGGCTTTCCAGTATGCATCGCACTTTTTACACTGAGAAGGTGAGATGCATCGCACCCTTAGCACTGGGCAATCTGTATGGTCCAGTTTTGACCAGTTCTGAGCAGTTTTCTGTGGAGAACTTATGGGAGATGATGTAATCAGATGACCTTGTTCCTTTAGGGCATGAAACAACACTTTTAGGGACTCAGAAGCCCTTGGTTTATGGACATATGAGATTGGGGTTGCAGTGCCCAAATATGTCTATAACAACCGCGAAGCCTCAATGTTGTGCCTTGACTTTCTTGCACAATATGCATCGTGCTCTGCTCCTTTGCTGCACAATTCACTTTGCACTCCTCGACGTCATTTCTATTGCGCGCTTCCACAAAACTTGCCTTTCTTCCCAAAATCTGCCCAAAATATGGCGAAGTTGGGTTGCACCCAACAAGCCCCCAAAACTCACATGTGACTTATCCTGATTCACTCAGTTACTGTGCTATGAATATTTGTTGTGATGATCATGTAGACATCATTATACTGTTGAAGTATTTATGCTACCTGCTTCTCATCTTGATTCACTTCTTCCAGTAGTGCCTATGTTGTTGGTTTAGAAATATTCTGTAGCACTTCTTTCTCCCTCTATCATAACTCCTTGAGCTTATCGTCTACTTCTTGCGAAATATGGAGGGCCTCATCCTACCACGGTTGAGTCGTCTCTGTCAAAATCTTCTCTTTTCTCTGAAGGTCTTCAATCTTCTTTTGAAGAGTCTTTCCTTTAGTGATTCTGGTGAGCCTTTGTGAGACTGGTAAGGTCTTAACAGTTTCCCAAAGTTCTTCCAATTGCTTCTAGTTTGTTTGGAGCTCCTCTTCAATCCTTTGAATGTTTGGATCCTCCTGATGTGAGGTCCAAATCTACATAGTTTCATCTAGTAGTTTGCAATAGTCCACCACTGTGTCGAAGATGCCTTGCAGTGTAAATTTTAGATCAATTTCCCTCTCCTTACGCACTTTTCATGGTGTGATTAGTTGCAACCTAATTTACAACTCAGTAATCTTCACTTCATACTTGAACTTAATTTCTACAAACTTATTCTTTGAATCTTTTATTTTGAGGCCCAACTTTGCGACCTTCTTTATAGGTGAATCTTCTTTGCAGACCTTTACATCTAGAACTTCACTACAATTTTTTGTGATGAATTCCTCTAGCTACTGATATTGCTAGAATGCTCCATCCCTTTCCTTAATTAGCTAATTGATCTCCTTGTTTAGTGAAGCTCTTTCCTTCTCTGCCTGAATATTTAACAGTGAAGTGCATTGTTGTCTCTCCTCTAGTTGAGTTTTTATGCCTTGGTGGAAATTGTATAATATCTAAGTTGGTAGTGTGACGATGTTCATATTGAAATCATCCCACCCTTTTTCTTGCTCTATGTATATGGTTGATTCGAACTGTATCGCTTGAAATGGTATTTATATAATCCTTAATCAAAATGTTTTTTCTATCCGTTGCTCTGGCAGTAGTGATTGACCCCTCTATTCTGGATGTCTACAGTAGTGCCTTTAACTCTCTAACAGCTTGTTGAACATCTACCAAGAGCAATCTGTGTGATTAGCAATCCTATCCCATGTTTATTTTGTTACTTCCTAGACTTTCTCTCCAATTTCGTCCATGTCCCCATTAGTAGGGACAAGTGGTATTGCGCTCTTAGATTTGCCCGCCTTCTACTTCTTCCTTGCACTTGATGAGGCATTGTAGGTATCCTCTTCTTGATGATGAAATATGATTCCTCTATTGCCTCTTCCTCTCTGAGAGGGTCCTGGGTACCCTATTCCTGCTCTAGCTTTGTCCCTTCTGCGTCTTTTCCTTTGTCCTTTCCACTTGGACCCGCGTGTTCTGAGGTGTCCTTCTCTACTTCAATGTTTTCTCTGGTTCGAGTCACCCACTCTACTTCCTAGTGTTGTATTCTGCCGAGAAGGTAATCTTCGGTGACCAAATATGGTAGAGGATGCCATGTCTCCATTAGATCCTTCTGATCATTTACATACATCTTGTGAAAGTCTACCTTAAACTCGGCTATTTTGCGATATTGATCATAGAAATTTTGTGACAACTTGGGATGCTAGTTCACCACCATGTGCAAGTCCACGTGCAATAGTAAAAATAATATCATGTTCTCTTATGCGCGCAATGGCTCCTTGGTATGCCAGAGTGAGGCATATCGCGCAGCTTTGCATACATCTACTTTGATTGGAGGAAACTATGAATCGTACAGATCCTTCCATGCCAACAACACGATGATCAAGATCAACCATGCATAGTGAAATGTCTTACCCTCTTCCTGTGATTCTTGACAGTCCTCCAAAAATTCCTTGCATAGATATTTCACTGAGTTGAACTGAACCCCAATGTTGCACTACGCGGCTAAAGAAGCAATGGCCGTGAGGACTTCATTTTCTCTACACCTCCTCATTATTTTTCTGGCTAAGACGTGCATGGTCAAGTGCTCCCCTTGTTCATTGATGGAGTTACTTTCATAACCTCATGAATTTTTGATTAGCTCAAAGTTTTCCTTCATGGTTTGTGGTATTTCCCTGTCTTTTTTTTTTTCGACGAACTCTTTGGTGGGGTCCCTTCCTTGGTAGGGAAATCCAATAATCATTCATATCAAAATTTCATTAATCAGGATCCTCTTCCCCAACTAGAGGCATCCATCATACACTAATACCAATAACTGTTGAACACATGATTTGTTAGTCGTGCTTCTACCGAAGTGTGGCATGTTTAACATGTTCAACAAGCTTGGTCTCTCCAATCCCTGAGCCCACTAGTGTGGCTCCAACCTTGCGACTCCACTCTCTAGATAGTATACCTGTTGTAGGTACATTCTTAGCTCAAACTATAGATACTTACACTGGTCATTGAAGTCTCATCATCCATCTTTAATTGCAGAATTTATCCCAGTAATTATCCTTCAAATGGCACTATATTTGGTAGCAGCAGTGTGAAAGTGTTGAATTTCATGTATTTGGGATCTTTAATTAGCTTACACCGATTTCCTTGGCGGAAAATATGGTGGCAAAAGAGAGGGAATTTTTGTGCCCTTTACCTCCATCTACTACATCTCGGCTTCCTCCTCATTATCATGGATTTTTTTTTGTTCTTTCTAATCCATTGGTTTCTTCACCTTCTACACAGGTTTCTTATCCTACTTGTTCTTTGTCCACTGCTCCTTTTCTACCTTCTTTCTTGGGGATGTCCTTAGCTCTACTCTAGAGGCATCAAATAGTCTCTTTTCTTGTCTTCTTTGTGGTTGTTCTTCTGTGGCTACTTATTTTTGCAGCAACCTTCCGTGCCTTGGGGACATAGGTACACTTAATACTGCGGATTTACCAGTCTAGTCTTCCATGATTCTTGCTAGCGCTTTCTCTACAAACTCTTTAGCAATCTCTTTGAAACTTCTCTGAGACATACAACAACACACTTATCTCAGACTTGGTCACAAATTTTCAAATTGAATTCTCCAAATAGTAGTGTAAAATGTGGAGTGAGACATGAAGTTTATAGAGAATTTAAATTTTGAACCCCATGATTAGGTTTGATATTTCTCATTTAATGTAAATATGGCACTAGATCCAGCCATTTGTGGTTAAAAAATGTGTTTCCCCCGCACCTCTTAACGGAAAATTTCTTTTAACTACAACTTTTTCCTTCCAATGGTAATTTTTCCAACAAACTTTGAGGAACCTTTCCTTGTGGCACATCAATCATTCCTTCATCGCAGTTCTTTCAGACTTTGACATACTCCTGAATACTGTGCAATAATAATTCTTTGGCAAAGTTCACTTCTGCAGAGCAGTTTATATTCTAGTGCCCACTTTCAACTGTAGGTGGCACTAAGACTCTTCTCCCTTCATCCTTTAGTGCGAAGCTCCAGGGATAGAGTCATCCCTATATACCTTCAATATGCTACAATTCTCTCATCCTAGAATTAGATGACCATTTAACTTCGCGAGCTAAATTGCAACACCATCAAAGATGTTCTTAATGATATATGGTCCTAACCAATGTGTTTTAAATTTTCCTAGGAACTTTGAAAATTTTCTATCATATAAAAGTACAAGATCTCCTTCCTGAAGTGTCTTCTACTTGATGTTCCTATCATATTAGGCTTTCTCCCTTTATTGTTTCACTTGCTTATGAAACCCTGTTATAAACCTGTCTTCTTCTAGAGAAACTAATTGTGCCATCCTTTATTCCACTTTATCAGAGTCCTCCATGTCTATGAAGGTTGCAATTCTTAAATATGGCACAATGTACTCCATAGGCATGATTGCTTATTTTCCATATACCAACCTAAAAGGTGTCTGTCCTGTTAGTTTCTTGCATGTTGTCCTATATGCCCACAAAACTAGTGGAATCTTTATATCCCAGTCATTTCTGTACACATTGCACACTTTTGTGAGTGCATTCTCCATAATATTATTGAATGCTTCCACAGTTCCATTTGACTAAGGGTGATAAGGAGTGCACTTCTAGTGGTAAACTTGAAATTCCTCATTTAATTCTTCAATGGTTTGATTCAAGAAATGTGACCCTTGATCACTCATCAATATCTTTGGACATCCAAATTTGGACAAAATATACTCAAATATGAACTTCATAGCAGTTTCTATGCTACAATCCTTCACAGCCCATCCTTTGGCCCACCTAGTCAAATAAACTATCACAATGATCATTGTTGAGTCAAATTATAGACTTATAATTTGGTTAACATAAATCAACAACCCAGGGTAGGTAAGCTTATGAGATGTTGCACAAAATATATGTAGGCTTAATACTGTGAGTGCTTATTAATCTAACCATACCAAAAACTAATGCATATTTTCTGCATCAATATTCAGTAGCAAATGCTATGGAATCGATTGAAACATACCTCTAAAACTCTTCGTATTGCTGATGTTGATTAGAAAATATAAGAAATCAAACTTACAACAATTGAAAGAATTCATTCAACAATGTAAATCAAATCTTGATTAAATGAAATCCACACATTAACATGAAACTTATTCATTCAATCATTTGTTGTTGATATATCATAAAATGTACATTAGATATATGAACAGATTACTAATGCATAACAGAAATAAAATACACACACACTACACTAAGGGAGTTGTGAGAAAAGGGGGCCCTCCCTCACTCACAACCCCTTCAAAATTACAAGAGCTTGCTCAGTGAGATAGACATAACATATAATATTGTATTAATATGAAAATGTCATAGTCGAGTACAATCTGATATACAGTATCAACTGAAGCCAACCCAACAATCCCTTACAATATAAACTAGAGCTAAATCTATACAAGTACAATAGCCCATATGTGGCTCGAAGTAAGGAAAACTACTAATCTAAGCCATTGGCTAACAATCCTGTTACAAAGTGTCAAATTTAGCTATACACAGTCTAATCCATGGCTGAGAGCATGGATTAGATGAAATTTGTTACATAGCTATAGTTTCCCTTCATATGACCAACGAGGGGAGGTCTACAAATTTGGGTGGTTTTATTGGCGGATTCGAAGGAACCAATAGGATAGCATCCATGTATGAGAGATTCCCCACAAAACCCATGTGTTCATTTTATTTAGAAATAAGTGGAACATAGCTAACTATCGATTTTGCTGCAGGAAATCTGGGCAGTTGTAGGAAATCTGCATTTGCAGGGATTCCAGAGCATCTACAGGAAATAGGATCGCACGAGTTGTCTATAGGAAATGCGAGCATATTTCGAATCAAAACAAATCTACACAAGAACTCGATATTAATTGGCATAATAATTCAATAAGGAACAACTAGCTTAAGGAATGCTTAAGATTAAGGTAAAAGACGCTTTTTCATGTTAATTTGCATACCTTCAGCCTATAACACCCTTTTGGCCAAAATCTAGATATTATAACTGAAATAGGCATAATATGGGTTAAGGATAATTCAAAATGGGAGAGGTAAAGTATAGAAAAGGTGTCAAAATTGGGCAAAATTGAGCCCCAACATCTCTCCCACACCTAGCTTCTTGCATGCCCCTTATGCAAGCAAAAATGTTGCACCTTCCCCAAAAAGAAAAAGAAAAAATGAAGGAATTCATTTTGTGTCTTGGGGTGCAGCTATTGAAGCCAACTGATCTACTACCTCTGCCAATTGGTCCAACTAGTTACCAATAGATTCTTCAGGAATTTGACCCTTGTACAATTCTTTCTTGTTTTCCAGATGATCAATTCTATCCTATTTCTTATTCATGATTCGGGTCACTTTATGAACCCATTCCTCATGTTATTTTTGTATACACAGGTTGTCCTCTTTCAAGGTCTCATTTTCCTTTCTCAAAGCTCGTTACAAAATGGTGAGCTCAGTGATGATTTCCTGCAATTCCTGCAGAGACCACTTTTTCTCTGGAGTTACTTCTCCTTCATGATGCCCATGGAGGGATTGGGGCAAACCAAAGTCCTCCTTTTCTTGTTGTTCTCTTGCTGTGTCCTTTTCACTTCCATGTAGTGGGGAATCCTGGAAGGAAATTGCTTCTTCAGCAATGAATTCAGCTGAATCTATCTTATCCTTTGCTTTGTATAGGATATGATGTTTCTCCTTCTTTTTGTCAGGTGTCTCGAGCAACACCTCTTCTTCACAGTATCCTTTATAGCCAGGTGAAAAACGTGGCTCCTGGTAAATTTCTTAGTAGAGGTGGAAGTGCCATTCTTCGACTTAGGCTTCTTACCCACAGTGTCCCAGTCACCACCAATTCTTCGTCTTTCTCTTCCTTTTTCATCTGTAGCCCAAGGGTCCAAGGCTTCTTCTTCTTTGGTTTTTCTACAGGCTCCTTCTTTGTGGACTCCGAAGAGTCAGGGTCATCTTTTTCTTCCCTCTTTTCCAGTGGCCTACGAGTCCATGGCTTCTTCTTTTATTTTTTTGCTAGTTTTTCCTTGTAGACTCTCAAGGGCCAGAGTCTTTATTTTCCTCTTTCTCCTTTATCTGTAGCCCATGGGTTCACATCTCCTTCTTATGTTTTTCAACTGGAATTTCCTCCATGGACTCTAAAGAATCAGAATCTTCATTCTTCACAAAGTAATTCTTGGCCAGAAACGCCTCCCATGTCCTCTTCTTGTCTTTCAAAACCTATACCAGGATGATTTTCACCAGCCTATGGTGATAGAGGCTTTCCTCCAAATTGGTCCCCCTCTTCTTGGCAGCTGTCGAAATCTTCATCAAAGACATTCTCAAATAATATGGAAAATTCAACGGCTTGTCATTAAAATGGGCGAGGAGCCAAATGTCAAACAAGAATGTGAGCCAAAAGCAACCTTCACACGTTATATATTTTCACAGGAAAAATAACAAGTGTCGTTACTTACTTTTTAGGAAGTCCTGTGAAATCCATTTTCTCTAGTCAGGGTCTGAATGCTCCTTTCGGAGAAAGGACATGAACAAACCCTTGTTGAAATGTTGATTTTTAAACCAACACTCCCCCTGCTATGGAATTTTGCATGCCTGAGCCACCAAATCCTCAATTAACCTAAACTAGAGATCCCCAACATGAGCTTTGTCATCATTCAAATTTACGCAGAAATACTTTGTTACCTCTGAATGGTGGATGCTAAATTTTTGGAAAAATGGCTGCCACCTTGCTTTTCCCAGTCTTGCCTTACTGCGAGGGTCGAATTCCAGCAGTTCAGGGCCTTGCAGCTAGAATCGGACGAGGGCACACAACTTTGACATGCTGATAAGCAAGGAAGATAGGATGCATGCACTCTTTAGAAATACCATGCTAATAATTTGCAAAGGATCCCGTGACAAGGGAGGGCTTATTATGGGAAATATCAAAAAGCACAGAGATTTTGAGAGACACATCGTGGTCATGATTATCATCATGATCTGACTTGCAGAAGGATATGGAGAGTACGTCCATTGGTCATGTCAGAATCATGGTAATCAAGCATGGAGCTAGAGTTATGATGCAATGGTTTAGGACCGTGTTTTTCCACAAGGCTAACCATAGCTAGAAATCATACAAATGTTTTAAAATTAAAGCGTCAATTACCTCTTACCTTAAGTGTCCTATCACCGACTGTACCTTACCGACCTTACCTTCCAACGGTCTAGTCCTTGGATGACATGTGCTTGTCCTTGAAATGATAACCCACATCATAATTAAATTAGATGTATGATCTCATATATTCATGACATCAACCAGTCATTAAAATTTGTCAGTACTTTAAATAATTTAACCCAATTTTCTATCTATGGCTTTTTTTTCTTCAGAAAACCAGGATGTTGCTACGGGAAATGGAACTGTGATTGTTGAGCCTTCTGCAGGAAATGAAACTATGACTGCTGAACATTCTACAGGAAATCGAACCACCTGACAAACACTTCTCCCTCGTTTGTGTATAGTTCATTGCACATGAGTAAAGGTGCTGATGTCGAATGTGCAATGATCTCATTGGATTACCAACCATTGAGGTTGACTATTAACCAATGCGAGGCCCATCACCATTAATGAGAGAGAGGACCAAGGTACCCTGATGCATCCTATTTTGTGTGAATTAATGAGCTGTTGTCGAACCCCCCTGTAGGATCCAGTAGTCAAGGAGCCATAGTGATTCCCCATTGTTGCTAGCAAGATAATCTATCATTAGGACATACAAGCTTCAAGGCATCATAAGACTATGATCTTGCACCTAGATAACTTGCTGATGTCGATGGGTCAAGATTGTTGGAAGGAGGGCCTTAAGAAATCCCACATTAGTCCAACACAAGCATTCCAAGATTAACTGAAAACAAAATTTATTGAGAGGATCCCAGAGGACCTACTACACTGTAAATTTAACGAGCCCAAGGCGGTCCATGCTCACTAGATTTCAATTTTAGAGAGTCTGAAATACTTGGAAAAGAAGACTCTGAGGGGGATCCTTTTCCATAACTACTCCATTGGGCCCATAAAAAGGAATAAACCTGTACCCAATAGACATTCCTCTCATGGTTTATTGAGCACGAGGAGGAACAGTGTGAGCTCATTGTGTCATCAGGAAATCAAGAATAGATAGTGGAAGGAATGCCTCCTTCTCTCACCATCTCCAACTCTCTTTTCTTCACAATTTCTTCCACAAATTCCTCCTTAGATTGGGGTATTTGATATAGCTTGAGTCTATGGCCATTCACCAATAAGGTAACATTCCCATCATCAATGGTTTTAACCTGAACAGATCCATTATCAAAAACTTTCTCAATTTCATAGGGGCCTAGCCAACGTGCATTAAATTTCCCTTTAAAGTTCTTTAATTTTGAATCATACAATAGTGCCCACTCGCCCTTTTTGAACTACTACTTTTTAATGTACCTGTCATGCCATTTAGCCCGTTGTTGTTGAATCAAGTCAGTATGCTGAAAAACATCTTTCCTAATCTCATCGAACTCATTGAGCTACAAGATTCTATGTTGTTGAGATTCATCAAGGCCTATACCCAAATCTGTTGCCATATTGAAAGTTTTGATCTGAAATTCAATGGGCAATAAAACTTTCTTTCCATACACCGATTCATATGGAGAATATCTAGTGGTGTTTCTCCATGTGATTCTGTAAGCCCAAAATGCTTCAGGAAGTCTGTCAGACCAATCCTTCTTATGAAATTGCACTGACTTGGTAAGGACTATCTCCAACACCTTATTTGTTGATTCCACATGCCCATTGGCTTGTGGATGATAAGGGGTGGACTTCCGATGAGTAATTTGATATTTCTACACAATTCCTTGCATAAGATTTGACACAAAATGAGTACCTTGATCAATTACTATCTCTCTAGGTACCCCAAATCTTACAAAAATACCAGAAAAATAGATTCTATCACTACTTTCTCTGTTGCTCTAGGTAGTGCTCTTTCCTCCACCCACTTCATACCATAATCAGTACAAACTAAAATATACTTCTTACCTTTGGAAATAGGGTTGATGGGACCTGCAAAATCGATAGCCCACCTCTGAAAAGGTTTTATGAGAACCTTTGGCTACAAAGGCATCTCGAATGATTGTACAGGCTACCACATTCTTTGGTAGCCGTCACACTTTCGGACATACTCTCTTTCATCTTTAAAAATACTTGGCCAATAGTAACTTGAGAGAAGGATCCTATAAGGTGTCTTATTGTCTGCAAAGTGTCCTCCACAGAGTTGATCATGACAGGCTCTAAAAATTTTATAGATCTCATCTTCCCTAACACACCTATGGATAATTAAATTAGGTCCAGTGAAAAACAGATCTCCCATAATCCAAGAGTAATCAACACTTTTCCTAATAATTCTCTTTTTCTTATTAGATGAGAAGTAAGGGGGGAAATTTCCTGTAGCAAGGTAATTGGCCATGTCTGCAAACCAAGGAGTTTTGATAGAAATAACAAACAATTTTTCATCAGGCAAGCTATCATTAACAGGAACATCCTCACCTGCATGGTTGAGACTAGATAAGAAATTAGCTACCCGATTTTCTTTTCCTGGCCTATCCAATACTGTGATGTCAAATTATTGTAGCAACAAAAGCCACCTAGTAATCCTGCCATTAGTAACTGGTTTATTAATGACATATCGAATGGTAGAGTGATTGGTGTGTACAAAAACTTCATAACCCGTGATGTAATGTCTAAAATTATTAATAGTGTAAATTATAGCAGGGAATTCTTTTTCAGTTAGCATGTAATTTAGTTCTGCAGGAGTTAAATTTTTACTAACATAATAAATAGCATGGGTTACAAGATCGTCCTTTTGACCCAGTACTTCTCTTGTGGCTGAATCAGAGGCATTAGTGGAAATATGAAAGGACAATTTCCAATCTGGGCCTCTCAAGACCAATGCTGAAGAAAGTTTTTCCCTGAGTGTATCAAATGCAGCTTGACATTCACCATTCTAATGAAATTCAGATTCTTTAGTTAATAATTTAAATAATGGAGTGGCTACCTTTGTAAAATTTTCAACAAACCTTCTATAGTAGCCTACATGTCAAAGGAAACTTTGGACTCGCTTTTAATTGGTTGTTGGGGGAAACTTTGCAATAACTTCAATCTTTGCTAGATCAACTTTAATTCCTATAGAAAAAACATGATGACCCAAAACAATACCTTCATTCATAATCATAAAACATTTTTCATTACTTAATGAAAGATTAGTTTATCTACATCTCCGCAAAACTTTCTCAATATTATGTAAAGCCTCTTCAAAAGTATCACTCATAACTGTAAAGTCATCTATCTAAACCTCTATGCAATCATGTAAAAGATCATATAAATACCAAGGATTGCCCACTAGAATGTGGCTTGTGCATTGGATAGACCAAATGGTACTACCCTATATGTATAGGTACCCCAGGGACATGTGAATGTAGCCTTATCCTAGTCTTTTGAAGCTATCCTAATTTGATTGTACCCGTTGAATCCATCTTGAAAGGAAAAATAATTTTTTCTTGCTAAAGTGTCTAGCACTTGGTCTATAAAAGGCAAGGGAAGGTGATCTTTCGAGGTAGCCTTGTTTAGTTCCCTAAAATCTACACACACTCTCCATTTACCATTCTTTTTGGGGACAATAACCAATGGAGATACCCACTGGCTATCTGAGATAGGATAGATGAATCCTACATTTAACAATTTCTATAGTTCATCTTTCACAATTTCGCTTAAAGCGGGGTTCATCTTGCTTTGTGGTTGTCTTATAGGCCTAGCTTTCTCTTCTATATAAATATGATGAATGCATGTGTTTGGGTGAATGCCTCTCATTTTTGTGTATTCCTAAGTAAAAGTGTCTGAAAAGTTTTTCAGTGCTTGAATTGATTGTTTTTCATGTTCAGGAGTCAAGGCATAATTAATATTCAAAGTTTTTTCAAGAAAGATATTAACTACCTTACTCCCCCATTCAGTCATGGATATGTAGGAAATGCAGATAATACGTTTGAATGTAGTTCATCTATTGTACTATGCTCATGAAAATCATGCATATTAGTAATGATATCTAAATTATGACTAGACTTCCCTTCTTTTTGCTGCAAAAAAACATGAATAGAAATACAACAATTTGTCAAATTTTCTTCCAAAATTTCATTAAGGCTCTTCTTCTTCAACCCAATGTGTATTTTCAGATCTTAAGAGTGGTTGAGCAGGGGGATACAAATTAATGTTCTTTGTTTAAGCTCCATGAGTGATGGTCATGTTTCGAAACCTACACCCTATATAAGCATATGTCACGGCTAACCACACTCTCCCCAAGATCAAAGGATGACCTCCTAATTTGGTTTTGGGTTGAAGAACATAAAATTTTTCAGGGTACTTCCAAGAATCTAACAAGATGGAAATGTCTTCTAATAGCCCCTTTGGATTTACCGTAGACTTGTCTGTTACCTCTAACATGGCAGGAGTAGGCAATAAGTCCAAGGTTCCTATTCGACATAAACGCTCCATAGTCATCACATTAATGGCTAGACCCAAATCAATTAAAGTGTTCTTTATAAGATGTCCATTGATAAAGGTGGTAACCACAGGGATTCTAGGGTCTGGATATTTTTCAGTAACAAATTCGGTAGACATTAAACTTGCAAGCTTTCCACCTACTTGAATTATATAGAGTTCTTTCTTTTGTCTTCCTAGCCTTTTGGTACATAGCTCCCTCACTATTTTGGCATAACTTGGGATATCCTTAATTTCTTACAGCTCTGTTACCGGGAATAGTGTCCACTCGAAGCTGCTATTCCCACTACGACTGGTAGCTATCTTAGAAACAAACAAGTAAAGTCTACTTTCGCTTTCCTTTATGAAAATAGATAGGAGTGGAACAAAGGACACCAACCTTAGTCTTGCGCTTGGTTTCCTTGCTTGATTCCTCTCCTTCCTGATAGAACTTTGCCGCTTCTTCTTCGTCTACCCAGCTTCAAAGAGCACCTGTGGAATCAAAGCAGCATACTAATATCGAAGAACAGAGATCTATATTCATAAATAACACAGGACTAGATATGTGTTAACCATACAAATGCATATACAAACAAACATACAAGAATATGGAGGAAAAGTTGAATAGCTTTATTAAGATCAAGAATAGCAAGAGGATTACAACCATATGTTCTGACCCAGCATCATCCTCCAGCAAGAAAGCCCTTCTTCACCTCAAGTAAAGCTTAGATCACACAACACTATGAAGTTACACCAGAAAACCAACAACACTTCTCTACAAGATACAAGATTCCAGCCTCTGGATCTCTATGATGAGGGATCCATATATAGATGATTGTAGGAGGGTGAGTCAGCTTCTGGGATTTTGATTAGTGTCCTCTCTCTGATAGTTCTTGATTCCACTTGGAGATTGATGATCTCTTACTCATCCCTGGTCGAAATTAGAGAGGCAAGTGTAAGAGGTGAAGTTTCAGGAAGATTCTATGATCTTCCGCCTCACAAATTGTCCCTGCCATTTGTCCATTCTCGCCCATCGCACCCTACAGAGAGGCCATCCAGTATGCATCGCACACTTTACACTGGGAAGGTGATATGCATCGCACCCTCTGCACTGGGTATTCAGTATGGTCCAGTTTTGACCATTTCTGAGCATTTTTCTGTGGAGAACTTCTGGGAGATGATGTAATTAGCTGACCTTGTTCCTTTAGGTAGTGAAGCAACACTTTTAGGGACTTAGGAGCCCTCAATTTATGGACATTTATGATTGGGGTGTAGTGCCAAAAAATGTCTATAACACGCACCCATGGAGACACTGCTGAAGAAGGACGCTACATTCTGTTGGGATGAAGAATGTCAGCGCAATTTAGATGTTTTGAAGGAGAAGATGGTCACTGCGCTGATCTTGGTCTTCCCTGATTGGAAGAAGGAATTCCATGTACATGTTGATGCCTCTTGCATTGTGTTGGAAGTAGTGCTAACACAGGATAGTAAAGGAGAAATGGACCACCCTATCACCTTCAAAGAAGGAAATTATCGAAGGCTGAGAATAATTACTCAATGACAGAACATGAAGGATTGGCTATGGTGTGCGCGCTTCAAAAGTTTAGGCACTATCTGTTGGGAAGATATTTCAAAATATACACAGATCATTCTGCCTTGAAATACATGGTCAATAAGCGTGTGTTGGGGGGGAATATCTGCTAATTGTTGTTGCTATTCCAGGAGTATGACTTCGAGGTTATTGTGAAGCCAGGAAGGTTGAATGTAGGACCTGACCATATATCATGGATCGAAATAGGAGAAGAGCCTACTAATTTGGAGGAAGGGTTGCCCGATGTGTAGGTCTTTGCGGTGCACGTAGCAGATAACTTCTTTGCAGATATTATTCAATTTTTGACTATAGGGATGGCACCAGAGGGGTATACAGGTCAGCAAAAGAAGGAACTAGTAGTGCATGCAGCGGATTTCTCAGTGATTGTAGGACATTTGCATAAAATGGGAGGAGACGAGATATTACGATGATATTTGCTAGATTTCAAGCAGAGTAGTATCCTCGCTGAAGCTCATGGAGGGGCTATGGGAGGACATTATGCAGGAAAGGCAACAACACAAGATATTTTGTGCACAGGTTTATGGTGGACTACCCTGCATAAAGACTCTAAAGCGTATTGTAGGGCATGCGATGCATGTCAACGAATGGGCAGACCATCACAAATGGACAAGTTACCACTCAATCCTCAAGTATCATTGTAGCGATTTGAAAAATGGGAAATTGATCTTGTCGGGCCAATTCAGCCCCCGGGAAAGAAGACAGGTGTGCGCTATATCATGACCACGAAAGAGTATATGAATAGATGGGTAGAGGCACAACCAATTAAGGATTGCATAGGGGCTATAATAATGAAGTTTTTGTTTGAATATGTGTTAGCCATATTTGGCTGCCCAAAAGTGTTGATGAGTGATCGAGGTACACACTTTCTAAATGAGACAATCAACGCATTGACTGAGGATTTTCAGGCCTATCATCAGAAAAGCACACTATATCATCCTCAAGATAACGGAACAATTGAGCCCTTTAATAAGATTCTGGAGAACATGATGAAAAATATTTATAACATGCAACATAATGACTCGGGTGTGCGTGTACCTACAGTTCTATGGGCGTACAAGACTACTTGTAAAAAGTTGACAGGATAGACACCCTTTCGATTGGTCTGTCGCGTAGAATCTGTGAAGGCTATGGAATATATCATGCCTAGTCTACGCATAACAACTTTCATAGGTATGGCAGATCTTGAAGCATTGGAAGAACGACTCGTGCAACTGATGGAGCTTGAAGAGGACCGATTCTTAGTAGGATTCCATCAAAAAGTACAAAAGGAATGTGAAAAAGCATGGCACGATCGACACATTAAGCTGCAAACGGTCAAGGTAAATGATTTGGTATTATTATATGATAGTAGTTCACCAAGTTTCCAGGAAAATTTTAGATGCATTGGATGGGCCCATATATTATCAAAGATATTACAGATGGAAGTGCAATTCAGCTCATGAAGTTGAATGGAGAACCTTTTTCAGGAAAGGTGAATGGAATCCAGTTGAAACCATATACAGGGGATTTGGCTCAATGACTATATGATGACAGGACAGTCTTAGTGCTCTAGGAAATTGTAAGGGAGTGCGGGACTATAAACTACACTACCAAGGTTGGAGGATTACGCGGTAGGCGGGCTGTGCGGAAGATGATGAAGTTGCAGTATAAGAAGTTGCGCGTAGGAAGCTACGCTATAGAGGGAGGTGCCGCACAACACAACAGGAAAGTGACCGTTGGAGTCACTGATCACGATTTAATAGCTAGAAGACGGTTAGGAGGACTGGGCTGGTGGCATTTAAGGCCAAAATCTTTGAAGATTTTCTGCCAAAACAACATTAATGATCGAATTTTGGGGGGAACGGTCGGATTTGAATTCAAAAACCCCTATAAATTACACATGCCAGTCCAACAGAGAACTCTTTGCACCCTTAGACTTTTTGAGGTGTGTTGTCTTTTGCTTATGAACTGAATGTTCTTTGAGGATTTGGTCGCGAGCCCTACATTGCCAATTTACTGAATTTGAATCAGAAATTCATCCTCGAAACCATGTTAGGACCTAGCCCTATTGAGACTGTGAGCGCTGGGGGAGATGTCACGTTTGAAGGAGCTGCTCCAGAGGTAGTGAGTATGGAAGATTAAGCTCTTGTGCCTACGGCACCGAGGCCACCTAGGCCAAAGCCTACCCCTGTTAGAGAAACCTAGAAACTAAAGAAGGATAAACATAAGAAGTCTGTGACGGTGCGTGAATCACCCAGGAAACACTCTGCAACTCAAAAAAGGAAGAAAGAGAAGTAGCTTGAGAGGGATGTCTATTTGGAGGCCGAGGAAGGAACCGAGGACAGACGCTGAGGGAATGGAGCCCTTACCAAGTTTGATGATTATATCCCTTCATGCAAGGGGAAGGCAAAGGTCACCAAGGACCTGGATTCC
Organism: Pinus taeda; assembly: GCA_000404065.3. NCBI lineage: Eukaryota > Viridiplantae > Streptophyta > Pinopsida > Pinales > Pinaceae > Pinus > Pinus taeda. Next base: position 269,287 of record APFE030478558.1, read on the forward strand.
GATAAATTTGTCATCTCTACGCCCTTGCTGCTGGAACAAGTTCCCTTCGAAGGTTCGTGCCTTGCCCAGATCCCCCTGCTAAATATGGAGGATTCGGACCTGGAAAATCGTGAGCAGTTCCCTCACCTAGCGACAACCAACTATATGAAGCGCATCTACTACCCAGAATCAGGTGTCACTGAGCGAGAGACGGTGGAATGGATCTGCGGAGTAGAGAATTCGGGGATGTTGAACCTGCTGTGGGTGCACCATTTTCATCGCACCATTATTAACACATCCTATGTGCATCAATTACTTACTCTAGTGCACAATGGGTGCTTATGGTTCAGAGGTCCTATACCCATTACTGACATGCTCATCCACAGGATCATGCACTTATGCATGAGGGTTTGAATCTGGCCAAGGAGTTTGGCGGAAAGACAGGAGAAAAGGATTTGGCGGACAAGATGAAGAAGAAATTTTCCCTCATGAAAAGGTCGCGTGGATATTCCATCACTTCTATCAACGACCCCACAGTACAGATTACCACACAAATCCTGGCAAGGAAGGTAATGAGGAAGTGCCGCACGGACAAAGTTCTGGCACCCGTGGTTTCTCTAGCTACACAATGCGCGAAGGGTGATCAGTTCAACTGGTCAAGGTACGTGTCCAGCGGATTCCTCATGAATTTCCATGAGGTCCAGGATCAAACCAATCCATTCCATTATGCTTGGCTGCTACTCTCCATATTGTTGGTCGCTTAGGAGCTGCCGGAGGATTTCTAGTTTCCTCCGTTGAAAGAAGGATTGCCGAAGGCTGCACAATTTGCCTCCCTATTGGCCACAAAGGACCCTACGCAGGTCATGGAAATAAAAATATTCTGGGTTTTGATGGAAGAAAGCATCCACATGTCCATCAACCAACACCCAAGGTTGTCCCCGACCTTGTACGAGCAGTTGGTCGTTTATGCTATGTTTAAGGTTGACTTCCACCGAGTCTACATTCAGGCACGGAAGGACCTGCAGCAAAAATGGTATGATTTACCATATGTTTTCATAAATGCAGACATCCAAGAGTTGATTAAGTGATGGATAATAGAGTGGTGCGCCCCCTCGGATTTGGATGCTGGAACTAGTAAGGGTACGAGAAGCTCGATAACACAGAAAAGGAAGGATGCATCCAAGCTGGCTGCAAAAAATTTGGCCACACAGTGGAAAAAGGAAGCCACAGAGAAGGCTAAGATGGAGAAGGAGTGCGCTGCTAAGGAGTAGGTTGAGCAAGAACAATGCGAGCCAGAGAGAAGCGACAAGTCCCCTTCACCCTCGACCGAGGAGGAAGAACAATTTGAATAGGGCAGTGGAGGAGATGAGGGGTAGAGCACCCCATTTCAGCTAAGGAAGCATGGATAGGATCAGTGGGAAGGTCCCTGGAAAAAGAAGAAATTGGACAAGTCACAGGTTGATCCCATGGTGTTGACGGAGGGTGATCTTGATGAGATCAGAGACAATATCTGGGATACTACAACTGAACTGCTGCAACAGTTCAAGCAACAGTATGTGCAGACACTGGGGAGCATCCAAAATGATCTGCGTGAGCTGCAGATCCAAACTAGCAGGATATAGGTGGGCGCAGGTCAAGCGAGCGCAGCACAAGTGAGCCTGGCACCAGGGACGAGTCAGGCTGCGGAATCGGTAAGGACCCTGGACCTTCAAACAATTGCTTTACTAGAATGGTCCGTATGTGTAGAGTCGGCCGATGACCACATCATCTTGAGCACCCTCAAGAATATCAAGCTGAACATCGCAGTGCTCCCAAATGAGCTTCTTCATGCACTGCTGGTAAGGGTGATGGAGGAATTGAGAGCTCGGGAGCAGTGCACTCTCAATTTGATGAATGAATACAGGGTGAACAATGGATAGATGTTCACTGAGAAAACGCAAGCCTTAAAGGAAAAGGACACAATGTAAGCATAGAGTTCAAGGCTGGAGGCTGTAGTAGCAGAGGCATGCAAAACAATGCTAGAGCTACACATTCCAGAGGGTGCACAACCTGAAGCCAAGATTCAGAAGTTAGTTGCAGGAGTGCGCAAGGCAAAGGCGAAAGTTGGATGAGTTCAATTCAAGCTCAATATGAAAGTCACGGAGTTGCAATTCAAATTATAGTCTATGACTTCGCCCAAGGTTAGGGAGTAGTGCGGAGCCGCCACCAAGGAAGGGATGGCCACTTTGGATGCCGCAGTCGCTGATTGCTCAACCTTCTTTGAATAGGTGATGGAAGTGGTAACGATTCTACAGGAAGACCCAAACCTATAGATTCTGAATACAGAGGTTCACAAGCTCCATAAGCAGTATGATGAGGTCAGGGCAACGACGCGCTCAATTGCTCTAGCGCAACGCCTCGTCAAGTTGCAGGAGGGGAAGAAACTCCTCGCATAGGTAGAAGCAGCCATAAGAAGGAATTCATCCTTAAGTCTGGGTTGGGAACTTGCTTAGAAGAAGCTTACCAAGTCACCACCAACATTCAAGAGAAGCTGACAGGTTTACAACAGACACAATAAATGATAAATCTAGCCACAGAAGAACGAGATACAGAGAAACTAGTAGAAGAGGTCAAGTAAGCAGCTACACAGAGCGCTATCGAGGTTGTTGTCATGCAGGTGGAGCTAGGGGATCTTTGCAGCAAGATCGCAGTGCCAGCCGAGTGACTCGAGGGCAAGTCATGACCTTTGTGTTGGGGGCCTGTTGGGATGGGGTGGGTCCGTTTTGGGGTTAAAAACCCAAATTTTGATGTAAATTTTGGTAAAAATATGTAAAGTATTCATGATTTGTGGATGCAGAGTGCGTAGATAATTAGGAGTAAAAAGGGTTTTAGCCCTTTGTCTATGTAAAGTTGAGTCGGTCTTGATTTCCACCCTTGGTCCACGACCATGGTATTATATAAATAGGTGTGTCTTAGAAAGTCTAAGGCAATAATCTAATGATGATGGATGTAATGGGTATATAGAAGATAACACAGGGAAGTGAATCATAAAGGAGGGAAAGACTCTAGAGTTGAGTGTGCAAAGGCCTAGAGTAGTGTCCACAACTAAGTGCGTAGGGAAATTTTGAGTACGTAATACCATATTGAAGATCAATAAAGAAGATGGTTGAAGAATCCTTATGTTTAACTATTTACTTCATTTATTTATGTTTGTGATATATGATGTGATTGAAAAAATGTCTTTATGAAATAATTATTTATTGATGCGCAACTCCATCGGATAAGTCTTAATAACTGTATGCAATGCATTTTAAGTACTTTCACAAAGATTATAATACATTATGTTATGTTTATTAAATACTTAAGTAGATATAAGTGAGCCTAGACCTAGGGTTATTTTATGGTGCGCATAAGGGGATGATTCATCTATTAAGAATTCGCAAAGACTTATCGTAGACCTTTGTGAAGGTCTAGAGGCCATTTAAAGGAAGTGCAATACCGATCCCTAGGGGCTTATATATATGGGCAAAGGCAGATCTAGGGCAATAGAAGACATCACATTGATCTCTGGATGCAGAAAATTGGTTCCAACATCCCCCCAGATTGCTTCGGGTGAGACTTCAGCCTGCAATACGTGGGTTGATGCTGAAAGGGCCAGTAGTGTAGGGTTCTGTTTGGCACAATTAAATCTGAACCTGGGTCAGGACACACTAAGCCAACACTTTCTTTAGCCCATACAATTCTCTCTTGATTCGGCACACATGTGACTCACAGTAAAAGGTTTCAAAACCTTCAGGCTACTCTATGTACACCTCTTCCTCAATCATGCCATTAAGGAAGGTTGTATTAACATCCATCTGATGTATATTCCAAACCATCTGTGCTGATAGTGCCAATATAGATCTAATTGACGAGTACCTTGCAACAAGAGCAAAGGTCACATCATAGTCAATCCCCTCTACCTGTGAAAAGCCACGGGACACAAATATAGCCTTATGCTTCTCCACACTACCATATGCAACTTTCTTTACCTTGTAAATCCAATGGGAGCTCACCACTGACTTGTCCTCCTGCCTCGGGACCACATCCCAAACATTGTTATGAATTATGGAGTCATACTCTTCCACCATGACATCAACCCAAATTGGTTGTTGCACTGCTTCCTTAAAGGAAGATGGATCTTTCATAAGACATGGGCTCATAAGAGCCATGTATCCAGTGTACCTCTCAAGTGACCTCCTGTGGCTGCGCTGAGAAGTGGGTGCTTACACATTCTCCAGTGCATCATCCAACAATATGGGAGCCTCTCTAGTGTGCTTTATTCCCTCTTTGGAAGACTCTATCTGAGTGGATGTCTCCACTTTTGGATCCTCTACATGTGGTTGCTCCACATCAATCTGAGGATCCTCAACCTTAGGAGCTAAAGGCTCCTCATCCGCATGTAGCTCAAGCTCCCTCTCAAGGGAAACTTGCATGGCCTTCTCCTCATCGAATTTGAAATCCCTGCGAACCACTGTCATCTTGTTGGTCGACAATTACACTTGATAGTTGTGAGGTGTATCAGTGTACCCCACAAATATTCCCAACTCTGCTGTTGGCTCAAGATTCTTCCGTGCATATTTTGTCACATGGAAATCTTCCGATGACCCAAAAATCCTGAAGTGACCAACATATGGCCTCTTACTGGAATAAGCCTCCTTTGGTGTCTTTATATCAAGTATCCAATGTGGGCTATGGTTATGAACATAAACCGTTGTGTTTCATTCCTCAACCCATAAGTGTAGTTGTAGGCCCTGATCATGAAACATCACCCTTGTTTCACCTAAATCTGCCTTAGGCTGAAAGAAGGCAAAATTCAGAGTAACCACAAACCACGCTCAGTCTGGTAGCTAGCCCTACTAGAACAAGAGAGGGCTCTCTCTGAGTCACACTCAGTGAATAGATAAATGAAATGGCCTGAGATGACTTATAGTGAACTATTTATCTTAGGCTAGTAAGTGAATATGGATACAAGAAGTGATTTTTATGAATGACTGTGTTTCTGGGATGTTATGGGACCACTGGAACTCAATGAACAGAGAACTTAATACAAAGGCACGGATTATTTCATGAGGCAAGGTAGGCGAAAAGCCTAGAAATTTAGTTTTAAGGTAGTGCGGAATGGAGAGATTGATTTAAGAGGGTGAAAAGGGCATGGACAACATGAATCCTTTTCAACAGAAGAATGAACACTGAACATGAAATTTTCCCACAGGCAGAGCAATAAAATTGAATTCTACCTTAGCTAACTTAGAAAATTTCAATGGAAATGAATATGAAATGAGCTATGAAACATAAAAAGATACATATGAAACATAAGAGACACATTTGCTACACTCACAACCACATGAATCTCATGAAACAGAGCCACTGCCTTTCATTAATTCTCTGTAAAAAATATACAATGCAGAAACAGAGTTTCTTTCCCACAGTCTC
>APFE030478558.1:274796-286457 GCA_000404065.3 Pinus taeda
CGAATCATTACAAACTGAAGGTGGAGAGCCAAACAACAGCTACAGGTGCAGCGCCACAAACATGAAAAATGGCTTGGGTGGCCCTTTGCCTTCCTTTGCCACTTGGATAACTAATCATGTGGAGTGAAAATACTTATAAAACCACCTTAGGTGCCGAAAAACTGAAGTGCATATGAGTGGGCCCACTTACAAAAAGTCGGGAAGCGAAATTTCGCGATAAAGAGGCATTCTGGGCCTTTTTCCTATATGCGCCGTGCCACTTTGAGGCACTTTCCGGAGTCCAAAATGTGCCCAAGTGGGCTCGTTGGAAAGCCTGTCCTGTCTACTTTCCAACCCAAGTGGAATTTTTGAATTTGGAGCTCATTTTCCCCTCCAAATATTCATTCTCCCAAGACTGCTTCCTGTGTGTCAAAATAGGGGCAGTGAGGCCATTTTTGAGTGTATTTTGCCCTTTTGGTGGCCAAGATCTTCTCCAAATTTCCTGCTCCCAGTGCCAGTAAGTTTTATTTTGCATGTAGAATCCAAAAACATAAACCATTTCTCATTTGGAGCTCCCAATCTTACACGTCACGTCAGTGGTGCGGTGCGTATAGAGAAAAAACCTGTTTTTGTGCCAAAAATTTGTCGTGTGACCAAAATTTTCCCAAATTATTTGAAACATGGGCTAGAGGTCCTCTATGAAGTGCTATGTTGTGCCAAGGAAGCTTCAGCCAAGATTCGAAGCCGATCTTGCTCTTTTGCCTTTTTTGCTTCCTTTGTTGCTTCGCTCAATTTAGCCTTCAAGCTCCTTATTCGAGCCTTTGCGCTCATGTACCGTGCCCTGTAATGACAAGCCATCCTCCTCAGTATGGCTTTGTCCCTGTTTGCCTTCTCTAGCTTTTTCTCCAAGTGTAGATTGACCCGATCCAACCAAGACTCACGATCGTTGTTGATCTCTTGCTCCAAGGTAGTGAGCTCAATCCCTCTCTGCTCGACAGCTTATCGATTTTCACGAATGCTTTGCAGCTCCATGATCGTTTGTTGGTCCTCAAGTTGTTTGTTTCTCTTCTCCAGATACTTGATGACCCATCTAGCCCTCTCGAAATTCAGTAACAAGTCTTTGCTCTCCGTGTCCTACTCCTGAATGGTCATCCTAAGTTTGGCATTTTCTGCCTTTGTCTCTTCATCTGAAATGAGGATGACATCGGTCTCCTGTGCACTTGATGGCCCCTCATCATGCACGGGCTCCTTACCCTTGTCCAATACCTATGTATTCAATGCCGGAAGTGAGGCCCCTTCCACCCTGGGTGGAGATAACACTCGCTTTGCTGCTGCAAATAAGTTCCTACTGCCTTTCTGATATGTCACCAAAAATGGCATGATCATGGTCTCATGGCGCTCATGCTCATAAGAAGAACCACCCAACTCCTTCTCGGGCTCTGATAGTACCTGTGGTGTGCTGAAAAAGTCACGGGAGATGAAGTCCTCCCAAGCAATGCCCTGCAATCCCAACTGATGATCTACCAAAATCCGAATGAGAGTGAAGTGATAGACACTGTTAAGCTGCTGCTGAGGGGTCTTATGCAGCATGAAGGTGTTCATCCTCTCTATATTTCTACATATGAAAAACGGGAGGTTCATCATCCTCACCCTGGTAAAGTGCATGAGCAAGCGAATATGATAGGCATACATTCTAGAGAACCTCCCCTCACAGCTGAAGTATTTCATGATCAATCTCAAGAGCAGAGCATACTCATTCTTCAAGTATCTGAAGGGAAATACTCTTGTGAGCTCATTCAAGAATCTGGTTTTGATGTAAGGCTCATAGAGTTGCCTTTCCACCTTCTTCTTCTTACGCCACTGCTCCCAAACATTTGGTATACCTGTTGCCACTGATATAGTTTCGGGTGTCAATGTGAAAGTGACCCCGGCCAAGGTAGACTGACCTCCATGTAGATGAAGCACAAATAAACGGGCCAACTCATGATGAACTCTGACATTTGTCACCCTTTGACAAAATTCGAAACATGATAAGTACTGGAAGGATGACATGGAAAGAGGGCATGCTTGTAACTCGGTGAGGGTAGTGGGTTCATCCCTGACATGTTTGCCACTCTTGTGGTGTCTCCTGGGAGCCTGCTCTTCTGAGGATGAGTCACTCTGTGTCTCCCTCTCATACTCAGACGAATGCTGTGATGACATGACTGCAATGTGGGTTGTGATTAGGCTGCCCCTTTGATGATGGTGTGAGGCTGGGTGCCTCTGTAGTATTTGTTACCAAGGGGAACAATGAAACAGGGAATATTAGGAAGGGAGTGATGAAAAGGGAATAGGGGTTATAGGGAGAAAGTTTTTAGGGATGTGGGAGGAGTTTGGGATTTTTGATGGGGTAGGGTTTGTGGTTTCTATTGAGCAATAGGAGGAGGGGAAAGGGAATATGAGTTTGGTAGTGTTAGGGTAGTGATAATAGGAAAAATGGCATAGGGGAACAAGGGAAAAAGATAAGGAAGGGAAAAGGGGACCTTGACATTAACAATACAATTGTACAACCCTAGAAAAATGGTCTCTTGGTGTCTTTATATGGTTGCTTTAAGAGTTTTGTTTCATTTCAATCATTGGGCATAAAAACCACCATATCTTTAACCAATTTGATGAACAAGTGAGTTAATAGAGCCTAACTTGCAAATTTATGTGCTTCACAAAAAAATTTGAATGAGTTTGGCACATTCTGGGCACTTTGCTTGTGTGCGCTGCGCCCTGGGTATGCGTCGTCCCCGTTATAAGTTTGAACTGTGGGCGGGGGCTGTGTGCGCCACGCCCTGAAAACCAACTCCAACTTGCTCCAAACGCTCACCAACGCACTCCAATTACTTTGCAATGTCTCCCACTGGTTTTGATTTTCACAATGCCTCTGATTTTGGTGGAAAACTTGTATATAAAGCCTTGGGAGAGATGAGTTTGATTTTTGCCTCTTCAAAAACCCATTTTTCTAATGTTTGAGTTTTGCACTTTTTCACTAACTTTAAAACACATTGATTTTCACTTTCTCTTTGAAATTTTAGCTCGAATGATGCAATTTTCGACACTCTTTGCGGGGGTTGCAAGACAGGACATGTGGCCACGGAAACCATGACTGCATCTGAAAAAATAACTTGACGACTTTTTTTGGAAATTTTTCCATAAATGACACTGTTTGACTTTTCTTCAAAATAGAGTTTTGAAGAAGAGTCAGAGTCTATCCATATGACGATGAAGCTTTCTGAACCATAACTGTGTAAGGGCCTGACTCTGGCCTGCATGGCTCTACTGGACATGTTTCAAGTACCAAATTGATGAATTCCTAGACCTAGACCTTGAAATGACCTTTGTCCTTAAAGGACCAGACCTTGACTGTCATGGACTTGATGATGATTGACAAAATACCTGAGCTAGCAGGAGCTAGACATGAGACCATAATGACCTTCTCCGTCAGATTATGGCATGCCCCTAGCGGAATTCAACTGGGAGAATGGGGCGGGACACCTAATCATGAAATGCATAAAGAGTTTTGATCTCTGACGGAGGACTGACCAGACCAAATCTAACATTGGTTCCAATGGGGGATCGTAGCTCCTTGGAGGTGCCAAGAACAACAGATCTCTGGAGAAGCTAGACAGTGCCTTCATCCATTGGGCTATGGAGTCATCATTTTGATAAATAATACCGGACTCTGACTCATTTATGAAGCTGAAACGACCAAAAAAACTGACTCAAACTTGACATTAAAATGACTTAAAGACTAATTTGAACAACATAACGAAACTGAAATAAAATGGTATTTACAATGACAGTGGAAGCAGCATTTGATAACTTAGAAGTGGTACCGCTTGAGCAGTCGACCATTGATTGGCTCTCCTGGACAATCCTCTCCATTTATTTCCTTAAGAAGAAAAGCATTCTGCCCCCGATATGCTGTGATCTTGAAAGGACCTTTCCAAAGGTTCTCGAACTTACCGTGCTTGCCTTTCTCCTCATTTCTTGCATCCCACTTTAGCACTACATCATCCACCTGAAATTTATCCACCTTAGCCTTTCTATCATAAATTTTCTTGATTTTCTCTTGCAATTTGGATGTGTTCTTCTTCTCTGGTCTGCTGCAAGTGGACCATTTGATTCAACCTCCTTTGCATGGGATCTTCTTCACTGCCGGCCTCCTGAAGAAGTTTGACAACTGGGGCAGCGAGAGAGGAAGGAAATACTGTATCAACTCCATAAACCAGCTCAAACTGTGACGTACCTATGGACTTATTCTGGATGACCCGATCTGCCCAAAGCGCATTTACCAACCTTTTATGCCAACTCTTCTTATTCATTTCCAGCAGCTTCATGATTATGTTGACCAATGAATTGTTTGAGGATTCCGCCAATCCATTGCCTTGCGGATGATAGGCAGTTGAACGACCCAAAATAATGTGATATTTATGACAAAATTCTACCATCCGCTTTGATTTGAAAGCTGCTGCGTTATCGGTGATTAGCTTGTTCGAACAACCAAAGCGAGACAAGATGTTATTTTCAAGGAATGAAATGATCACCGCATCTATATCTTGTCTAGTGGGGATCGCCTCAATCCATTTTGTGAAGTAATTTGTGGTTGTGAGGATCCATTTATGTTGTCCGGAAGAAGCGGGATGAATTTTGCCAATGAAATCCAACCCCCATTGCTGAAAAGGGGCCCTCACCTCTATGGGCTTGAGTGGTAGAGGCTGTAACTTTCGCTTTCCTTCGAAAATTTGACACTTATGACAGCGCTTAACCATCTTATATACATCAGCAAACAATGTCAGCCAATAGTACCCTACTCTCAAAATTTTGTTCGCTGTTGAATTCCAAAAGAGGTGACCTCCACAGTCTCCTTGGTGGCAGTTCTCCATGACTTTCTTTGCTTCCTTTTCCACCAAACAATTTAACAAAACTCCATCGGGATCTTTCCAATACAGTGCTGAATTAAGAATGCAGAACTTGGTAGCCTTCAACTTGGGTGTTCTCGCTTTGTTTCTAGTCATGCCGGGTGGAGGTGATGAATGTTTGAGCACATATATGATATCAAAATACCATGGAGAAAGAGGAGACATTTTAGATATCTGAATTGGCGATTTTTCATCGTTCTCAGCGGACAAAGCAACGATCAGATTTATGTCCAAAGCATGCAAGTTTGATTCATCCATTAGCTTTGCCAATCCTTGTCCTTTCACCAGTTTTGTGGGCTTTATTTCTATGTCATATTCCAGCAAGGCTACAATCCACTTGCCTCTTCTTCCTTCCGGATCGGCCTGCACTAAAACATCCTTTACAACAGTGTTAGGAACATAGGCCAGAACGTGAGAATGTAGAATATACACCCGGAAATCTTTCAATGCCTTCACAAGTGCAAGAGCCTGCTTTTCAATGATGTTATACTTTAAAGCTGCGTCTCTTATAGCTCTGCTGAAAAATGCAATGGGTCTTTTATGATCCTCTCTCTTCTGCAATAATACCACTGCCATAGTATTCTCCGAAGAAAATGAAAACAATATGAAATCCTAAGTATAGTCCGGGCTTACTAGAACTGGTGCTGAGGAAAGATCCAATTTGACCAAATTGAAAGATTTTACTGCCTCTTTCGTCCATTTCACTTGGCTGTCCTTCTTAAGCATGTTTGTCATTTCTTTTAGATGCTCTGCGAGATTGGGTACAAAGCGGCGGAGGAAGTTCATCTTGCCATTGAATGAGTGTATCTCCTTTTTATTTCAAGGCAGATCTATTTGCTGAATTGCTTGCACACGTGTCGGGTCAATATGGATGCCATCCTTGGAGATAATGTGTTCGAGTAGTTTGCCTTCTTCCATGGCGAACAAGCTCTTCTTTGGATTCAGCGACAAGCCATATTTTCTGCACTTTAGGAAGACAATTTTAAGATGGTACATGTGCTCTTCATCAGATTTAGAAAACACCGTCAAATCGTCCAAATACACCACCAAAAATACATCCTTCTTGTTTGCAAAAGCCAAGTCCATAGCACGCTGAAATGTGGCACCCGCATTCTTCAAACCGAAAGGAATTTTTGCGTAATGAAAGGTCCCCCATGGAGTGGTGAACGCTGTCTTGTCTCGGTCATCCTCGTGGACAGAAACTTGGTTATATCTGGAATAACTATCAAGCAGTGACATGCGAGATGCCCCCACTACTCGCTGAAGTATATGGTCAATTTTGGGCAGTGGATAGTTGTCCTTCAATGAGACTTTGTTAAGATTTCTGAAATCGATGCATAAGCGAATTTCCCCTGTCTTATTCCTTACGGGTACCAAGTTGGAGATCCAATCTGAAAATCTGATTGGCACAATGATTCCTGATTTGTACAACCTGTTGATCTCCTTTTCAATAGATGGCATCAACTTTGGATTTAGCCTTCTCAACTTTTGTCTGAATGGCTTTTGATTAGGCTTGATGGGTATAGTGTGGTGAATTATATTGGTGTCATATTTCTTTAAGTTGGAATAGTCCCAAGCAAACACATCTGCAAATGAAGACATCAAACTGATATATTTATCCTTGATCTTTGGCGGCAATGCTTTGGACAATTTTACCAATTTAGGATTCGCAGCTATCCTGATATTGACCTCTTCCACACCCTTCTCTGTTGGCTGCAATGTTGGCTTGCGGGCTACATAATCCTGATCGAAGAGTTCTTCTAGAGGTATCAAGCCTTTGGGAATAATGTTATTCTTCAGCTGCAACACGTCCATTTCATTGATCTGCATTTCATCTGTACCATTGCCTTTTCCATCATCATTTTCTTCATCATTGAGGTCTCTTTAACTTGCATTGTTATTGCAGAAAATCATCAATCTCGTCATCATCTTGGAACACTTGCCAATATCTCTGATTGTCTGGAACGGTTGGACGATGCTTGACATGGATTTCGAATTTGTTACTAGAGTTCATTGGGATTTTCAAACTACTTGCTGCCTTAGCAAGAGCATCGTCAATGCTATTTTGTATGAGAGGCACACATGTCAAGGTGTATTGTGAGAATAATTTCAAAATGTCTAGGATTGCGTTATGGTAGGCCCGCATCCTAGGATGCTTTGCTTGATATTCGCCTCTGACCTGCTTGATAACCAACTTGGATTCGCCATATACTGAAATCCTCTTAGCGTTCAACTTTCTTAGAATCTTTAGGCTAGCAATTAGAGCTTCATACTCAGCTTCATTATTTGAACATTCAAAAGCAAACTTGTAAGAGCATACCCGTACGTTACTAGGGACCTTGTTTGGGGCGGAGAAGGGACTACGTACCCAAATTCCTATTCCAGCGCCATCATTTCCCACTGCTCCATCAAAATCCATGGTCCACAAACCTTCCTCCTCCTCTTGCAAGTGCTGGAAATCTGTTTGTTGTGCCTTGCCTGCTTGCTGTCCATTGCTTTCAGCTGATTGCCCAACAACGTTCTGCTGTTCTTGTTCCTCTTTCTTCAAAAATTCTCTGAAACTTTATGTTATTTCCGGAATATCATCTGCTTCTACCAACTGACTATCTATATCATTTAAACTATTTGAATACAAAACAAAAGACTCTAAATCTGTATGTACATAGTTAATAGGATGATTTATTGGTTTCTCCTTGCTTGTGATCATGTACTTCATTTTCTGTTGCCGATATAATTTCCTCATTTGTCCAAATACTAGAATCGTTGCATAGGAGAAATCTAGTTGTAGTGTCCCTTTTAGTTTCGCTACCCAAGACCTGGAAAGAAGCATGCCAAACCTTGGAGGAATGTCTACCACCACAATATCCATCAAAACATTCTTCATAGGGAGCTGATCCAAACTCACAACCAAGTCTTTGATGAGACCTATACATCTTACTCTGCTGGAATCGAACGAATAGAGATCATGATATTGCCGGGTGATGTCCAGACCAAGCTTGTCCATGATTGCCTTGGGCATGAGATTGTGAGAGGCTCCGGAATCGAACATGGTGTTATGTAAAACAAAATCATGCAACCTCAAACTGATGTAGAAAGGTGGCACCTCGTTGTCATGAGACTCGCTATTTGATGCTGGCCCAAAAATCATTTCAGGTTGATCATCTTCGACATTCACCATGTCAGACATTGGGTCCAAATTTAACATTTTAGATACTTGTCCTTTATAACTGCTGTTCTTCAATATTTCAGTCAAAGGGATGGATATTTTTAGTTTGGAAATCTCATTCTCTAAATTGAACGCGGGAATCCTCTCCACCTCTTTGACCGAGATTTCTTTCCTCTCCCTTTCTTTCGATGTAACTTGCTAATGTGCTGGTTCTGCTGAGGTTGATTTGTTTCTCTCTGTTTCAACCACCTCCTTTCCTTTCCTTTGTGTACCAACTGAATCATTCTTTGGCGCTTCAACATCCTTCTTTTTTTGAATGGGTCTGACTGCCACATCCCTGTTTCTAAGTGAATATCGCTGCTGTTGGGCGGACAACGCATTCATGTAGCCTCTTTGGTATTCATCTGATTGCTTCTCCAAGACAATGTCACTTGCTAGAATGAAATCTCCATCTTTGTGTGCAGCTGAATTCTCTGCATATTCCTCCTCTTCAATGAGATAAGTAGGTAAATCGTCAGGAGTAAAGAGATGATTTTCTTTTCCTATTACATTCCCGTCTTCATCTGATTCTGGTCCATGCACAAAATTTTGCTGCAAAGGTGTTTGTACTGATTGTTGTGCAATTGGCTCTTGAGCTCGCTGATCTCTCTGTCTTATCCTATACTGTGGTTGTTGCTGGCCACGGAAGTTAGGATTTCTAACTTGTGGCTCCGGTTTGTCAAGCTTCACTCTCTCAAGCATCTGCTCTACCTTCTGAAGTAGCTGATCTACCGAGGAAGATTCTTCCTTTGCAGTTGTTATCACTTAGAATTAAAATTTTATGTATATAGTCCTTTGTCCTAGTTAAATGTCCAAGGTCTGTATCAAATGGTTTTTGTTTCATATTTCATTAATTAGGATTGGGAGTTTCAAAGGAGTCTATTTCGAATTATGCTCTAATCCTATTGGTTTTCCTCCATCATCATTGTGTTATAAGCCAGGTCTTGTCTTATTCTATACACCGAGTCTTTTCGTGATTTCGCAGTATAACCTCCTATTGGTCAATTTCACAGCGTAATCATTGTTCAGTCATTTCGCAGCACGGTATCATCAAGCCGTTTCGTAGCGCATGATTAGAAATTTAAACTAACCGCGCTGCGAAATCGCGGATTCGTGCGTTTCGCAGCGAATATTACCTAAAGTGTTAAGTCTGTTGATGAGTCACTGATTCTGTCTTCTCATGTCAGTATGTGTACCTCCCGTACGCATGTCTAAACGCTCATTAGTCGTCATTCCATCCACAGATTTGTTAGAATGCACAGAAATATCAGTTCAGCAGATTTTACCGTGCATGGATCGTTATGATGATCATAAGTGTACATAAGTGGCAGGCTGGTTGGATGATGTATTTGAAATTCAAGCGAGGCTGTTCAAGCGAGGCTGTTCAAGTGAGCCTGATTACAAGTGAGGCTGAGTTAAAAAGGGAGGTGAACTATCTCGACCGGAATTATTGAAATTTGGCTGTGAAGATTTCCAAGAAAGAATTTGGCCGCGAAGATTTCAAACTGAAGATGGAGAGAAAGGAGCACAGGTCCGACAAATGCCAAAGGAATGAACCTGAAGGTTTAGACATAACATTGAGGGACGAAGGCCTGAAGAAAGCTTTCAAAGATGCTGGATGCTGGAATTTCTGTAAGAAGTTGCAAGGTGGGCACGCTCAGGTAACCAAAGGGTTTGCTTTGAATTTCACCGGTTTAAATTCAAGAATAGCTATGTTGGAAGTTCAAGTGTCTCCGGAGGTTATAGCTGCTGTAACAGAGATTCCTAGAGGGCAGCATGAATGGTTTAAGAACTTTAAATTTGATATGAATCCATGCAAAGAGTTCTTAAAAGAATCCTATGTGAATGAAGACCTAACCAAAGCAGTGCTTAGGAACTATGTTAAGGAGCATTATGCCCTTCTTCTTACCTGCATTCAGAAATACTTAACATGCGAAGGCAGATATAATAAAGTCTACTCTTATCATTTCAAGCTGCTGTTACATTTTACGGGGAAGGCTTCCATTGATATTCCTTTTTACTTATTTCGCAGTCTAAGTAAAATGTGTGATAAAGTGCAATTGAGAAAAGAGGATTGCGAGACTTCTTTATTTCACCATGGTTTGATTAAATTTTTGTTTTAGATGGCCTTCAGAAGATAGGTAGAGACTGGAATTCATTCATCTTCATGGCCGGTTTCCAAAGTAAAACAGGCCTTACTCCACAGCTAGTCAGAGAGCAACCAGTCAAAGAACTCACAATAGCTGAGCTTCAAAAGGAGGCCAGAGCTAAAAAGCAAGCAAAGTCACAGCCTAAAAAACCAGTGAAACCACTGATCATCAAAGAACAACCTCAGCAAGCTACAAAAGGAAAGACTCAGGATAAAAAGAATGCAGCTGAAACAAGCAGAGCTGAGGCAATTTCCAGAGTGAGGACAAGAAGCCAAGCAAGTAAGGAAAAGGGAAAGGCCATAGCTGTTGAAGAAAGCCCAGCATCTAAGGCAAGCCTGAAAGATCTATTAGAGGCCATTGAGTTTGAGCAAACTGAATCAATGCATATCGATTTGACACAGTCATCACCAGAAAGTGCCAAGAAGACCAAAGCCTCAAAAAGGCTTAGGTTTGATGAGCCAGCCCAGGAGTTTGTTTTCAAACCAAGAAGGCCTTTGACTAGGAATTTTCAGCAGGTACAGGAAGCATTGCCCAAAACAGAAGAAAAGGAAAAAGAAACACGACCTCAGCAAAAAGGCAGCAAAAGTAAAACAACCACCACATCTCTCATAGATTATGTGGCCGCCATGAAAAGCCAAATAGAGGCAGCTGAGGAAGAAATTAACCAACTAAAGAAAGCTGTTGAAGACTTGAAGGCAGAGCTAAGCCGGGTACCTGATAAATAAATTCACTGTTCAGGAAAGGGTTATGTCTCAAAATTTTGTTAAATTTTGCTTAATCTTGGTGTTTTGAATATGTTTTAATCTCTGCTACATATATCCAAGGTCAAAAGGAGTTTTTGCAATCAAGTGGCAGAGCAGTCAAAATCTCAGGAAAAAGATAAACTGTTTAAACAATTTCACAGTTTCGTAGTGCGCTACGAAACTGCGAAACTACTGTAGGTGCTGTTTTTAATACAAGCAAACAGTCCGATAAGATAATCATAAATTTTCAAAGGGAACACCTAAGTGACATGTAAGAGATCAAAGGAAGCTACCAGGCCATTCAAATTATGACAGGTGTACCTTTAACAAAGGTGAAATGTTTTGACCTAAGTTTAAAGTTTTTGATTATAAAGTCACTTTATTATCGGTCATTAGGGTTTGGAAGCAGCTGCATACGAGGAGTTTTGGCTTGCACACCTGTCCATCAATGAAACCTCCAGCACATCAGGAACATGGTAATGCTCTATATTCTTGGGCTATTAAAGAGCTAAAGACATGCTGCTACATATTCGAATAGGTGGTGGAAGACTGGAACCGAAAAACAGAGTATTTCTCCTAGCATCACTGAACAATTAAAGCATTCAGCATCCTAGGCCAGCATGGAATATTGAATA